>CAHIKZ030000080.1:4010000-4242500 GCA_903632075.3 Acanthosepion pharaonis | reverse complement strand
AAGTGTAGCAGCAATATCTCCTTTTTGGTGTAATCTTAATTATTAAATTTAGCGTTGGTAATATCTTCTGCATATAGAGAAAAAACAAAAGTCATTTCTAGAATTGATAGATAGCAACATTTTTTAGCTGGTAATAAAAACACAAGTGAAAAATTATACAGTTTATATCTAGAAAACTGTTTGAATTGAAAAATTGATATATATATATATATATATATATATATATATATATATATATATATATATATATATATATATAAATAATAGCAAATTTTTTCACTATGCTTTTAAGCGCAGGTAACTAAGTCTCACCGTTTTACTAATGAACTAACTAGATGAAACCGTCAGTTCTATTCTAATAGTTTCTTTACTCGCACTTCTCACTTGTGGAACTTCCTTCTGATTTCTGCTTCGCCGTCACCTACAATCGCCAATCGCCATTTTCTACCTTTCTATTCTTTTATTGACCTTTTCCTCACTTCTCCTCACTAAAGTCTTCTCACTCTCTTTCGCTCCCTGTAACCTCCTGCGTCCTAGTTACATTATCACCTTGCTTGAGGTGAAATGATTAAAAACAGTTATACAACTGATAGCTAAACATCACTTATACATTTAGAAAGACGTGGGGGGAACAGATGTGCATTTGATAATTAGAAAGTGAAGTACAGAATTGATAGTCAGAAAAATCTGGCATTTACAAATAAAGTACTAGCGACAATTATACAGTTGACTGTAAGAAATGTCTTTTGCTGCCAATGGATAAAAAATTAGTCATTTATACAATTGATATTTAGAGATTACTTCTGTTTGCAATAAAGCACGAACGGCATTCATATATAAAACTTTTTTCACTTGTAAGAATAAAACTGTAAACATAGAATTGATAGCAAGAGATCGCTTCTAATTGCTATCAGAAACACGGGAAAACATTTTATAGCTAGAAATGGCTTCTTGCAATGAAAATAAGAGAGACATTTATACGATTAAGAGCTAAAAAGCTCTTCTGTGGGAAAAAAGAGACTAAGATGCATTTTATAGTTAGAAATTTATGCTGCTTGCAATGAAAACACGAAAGCACACAGCAGATAGCTATAATTCACTTCTGCATGTTATTGGAAACCCGAGATGACATTGTACATTTAAGCTTGAAACCATTGTTTCTTTCAATGAAAACATGAGTGTGCGGGAAAATTAAATAAACCAATAAATAAAATAATAATAAAGAATAAAAAAAAAAAAAAAACAAATAATAAAATTCATTTTCCCATCATGCAAGTTATAAAGAAACCGAAAAGGATTTCTGGTCACATGTGCAATTTTATGACACCACTTCCGGAAATGATAGAATCTCTCTCTTTTTCCACTTTCTAATGACATCGTTCAGACGTGTTTTCCGCAGCCCTACTCATGAAGTAGAGGTTCGGTCTTCTCAACTCATCGCGAAGATGACTTGAGCTCGACCATCTTTACCTGTTCGTATCCTTACTTCCCATAAATCATTTCAGAACCAAAAAAGGAAATATTAGACATACGCAACAGACATTTAACTTTTCCGTGGCAGAAATAGTATTTTTTGTATGCTTCTTCTATATTTGTTTATATATTGAACACGCAACTTCAACTTAAAATGCACACAAAATCCACAGGTTTCTTAACATCTACAAATGGCAATTATGAATCTCTTCTGTATTGTTGGAAATACAAACGACTGCTTTGCATTTAACAGCTAGAAAATTCTGATGCCGCTTGCAATGAAAACACAAGCGGTATACGACTGATATAGATGATATACGCTTGCATTAAATACACGGGTGACAATGTGTAAACGGAGAGCGGGTGGTATTTTTTTCTGCTTGGTATTTTCGGCGGTATTTAAATGATTACTGGAGATCTTATCTGCTTGCAATCGACACATGAAAGACAATTGTACAATTGATACCTAGAAACGTCTTCTGTTTGCAATTAAAACATTAGGCATACTTGTTTGCAATCTATTTACTAATAGCGTCGTATTTTTGACCCTGACCTGGCATCTTGTCATCCGTCACTTTCTCACCGTCATGTGGCTTCATTCTGTAAATATTTAAATGTAATTGTCCTGATGAGTTTTCCTCTTTGGTGCCTCAACTGCATGAATTTAAGCGTGCTACTAGATTGGCAGCTAGGTCTCACCGTTTTACTATTGAACTATCTAGATGCAACCGTAAGTTCTATTCTGAGAGTTTCTTTAATCGCACTTCTAACTTGTGAAACTCCCGATTTATTGCCTTCCTGCCACCAACAATCTTCAAAGATTTAAATGCAATGCCAATCGCCATCTTCTGTCTTTCTGAAATCTGTTCTTTTATTGTCCTTTCTCCTCACTTATCCTTACTGAAGTCTTCCCCATTCTCTTTCCCTCACTGTAAACCCCCATTTTTGTTCAACACTCACAGATCCCACCAGATGTTTAAAGTGTAACTATTATGAGTTACAGTTTCTCAAAGCAAGGGAGCTCTCAATCCAGATCGAATAAGGTCAGTAAGCTCGGTCACGATGACTTGTGACTTCGTGCTGGAACAACCTTCAACGGCTTCCGAATAGTTTCGTCTACCCAATTTCACTCACAGGGCTTGGGTCAACATGTGGCATGTTTTTCAGGCACTTTCTAAATGTGCCGCGCGCTGGGATCGTCTCCCGAGGCCGATATAAGCAAGAAGTCCTCTCCTTGACAAATCGACTATAGTGAGATTCGAACCCGGGTTTCATAGAGAGAACTTACATCCTAACGATATATATATATATATATATATATATATATATATATATATATATATATATATATATATATTATAATTATATTTTTTTAAATATTTAAAAAAAAATAATTATAATTTAAAAAAATATAATTTAAACTCTACTTCTGTATGGAGCACTGTTTTCCTGTTCCTATTCCTATTTCCTATTTTTCTACATATCTGCACACACACACACACACATATATATATATTTGGGCAGCAATCTTTCTTTAAAACTTGTTTTGTTGAATATGACAGAAAAGGAAAGGTTTCTTTTTCTTTTTTTTTTTTAGTATTCTTAAATTGTTCCGTTTGGTTGGGGGTAAGGAAATGTAAAAATTGTCCGTAGTGTCTATTTTTCCATTTTTCGGCCACTTCTTTAGTCATTCTCAAGAGGTTTGTTGTTAATTGTTGACAATTTCTTTCTACAGTTGTCTTTTAAGATGTAATTGTGAAGTGCATTTTATGATAGCAGCGTTTATTTCGAGTCCCGAGAATAAATTTTAAAAAAATGCGGCTGGAATTCAAAATGGCGTTCTGCTATTTAAAAAAAAAAATCTTTAGTACATTTTTTCCGTTCTTAAAAGCAGTAAGATTAATACTAAGTTTTAGATTTTTTATACAGAGTGCTTCTATCAAGGTGAGATGTTTTCGGTTACAGAATTTATGAAGGAAGATATTGGTATCTTAATCCCAAGAGCATTAATGCGAAAGTAAATGGAATAGCCTTGGCCGAAATTTGAACCAATAAATTCTTTACACTGATCAACAAAAAAAAAGAAAAAAATTGAAATGGTGTTGAGACACCAAACATCTTTTTTAGCTAATTTGGGGGCGCTGAATCTGAAATTGACCTTACTTTTTTTTGTTATCTACCGTTTTTGCTGTACAGAAATATCTCATTGGGGGGGGGGGGCGGAAAAAAGCATTTTTCTCATTTGTTTTCTGTATATATGATATTGACCGATGACAATATTTCTCAAAATAAAATCATTGAAACCTCTCAATTTGTATTTAAACCAACAAATATTGGTCTACTTATTGAGAAATACTATTTTTGCAATAATAATCAGACCTTAAGTTTTTAAAAATAATACGATTGAATATACCAAGACCAACAAGTATTTTCATCAACTCATTTAATAAACTAACACCAGGAATAAAACCTTCGTGAACATAAGAACTATGGTAAATACTTTCTCTTTCTTGAATGTCTGTCATGTTCAATGTTATTTAAGTCCCTTTTGATACTAAAGCAATATCATGTACAATTGAATAGGTGCATTCAATTGGGATGTATATAGTTGGTTTCTTTCCAACTATGAAAACAAAATGTTCTTGGTTTCCTTCCGTAGTGAAGGAATAAAAGTGATGGGATAAATTTATGAAGCTTTTAGGGTTTCATTTGTTTTGTTTGTTTTTTTTTTGTTTTTTATGACACCTTAATTATCAGGTTTACTAAAGTGTATATCACTTAAATTTAATTTTGGCAATAATTTGGAAAAATAATTCTATTTTAAATTTTTTGACTCAAAAACGCTTATAAAATAGTCTATTTCAGGTGGCTGACATAAATTGCTCGGGCTACCTGAAAATTGATGGGTTTTCTACGACCTTCATTGACTAAATTTTGCGATCAGCCAAGATCGTAAATTGATTTTTTTTCCAAAAATGAGCAATTTCAGTATAGCAAAAACGATAGCTAACCATGAAAAACTAGGGTCATTTTAGGAATCAGCATCATCAAATTAGTTAAAAAACGTGTTTTGTTTCTTGGCACCAAAAATTGTGTTGACCAGTGTTATCCGTGTACATTGTGTTGAATTTTGTATATTTTAAGCGAATACAAAATGACTATTTTATTTAATCTAAACATAACAAGAGGAAATAATTTTTTCCCTTTATTTTTAAGATAAAAACTTCCGTAAATTTTTAACATTCTAATATACATGAAATTCGTCATGTCTTGGTTACTTGGGTAATTCACACGACCGCTTTTGATGCGTGGTATTAAATACAAATAACAGGAAATGGCCTACTTCCTCTTTTTTGATTCTAATAAAAAAGTTCATTCCCCGAGGAGGTTTTCTTCTTGTCATCCAGACAAGTTTCGACATGACACGTGCTAAACGGAAACTGATGGAATTATACAAGCGCGCTTCTACCGAAATAACTATTCCAGATGACACTTGTATTTGATACAAAAAAATACACAGATATGCAAATCTAACGATAAAAAAGCGATTGATTTTAAAAAAAGAATACTGACCTGTTACTTATTATTGTAGCTGACCGTGGGTTGTTAAATTAGGAACATGCGTGTTTAATCCTAATAGAAGAAGGTTCAACTACAAGAACATGGCGGACTCAGAGATTGAATCCACCATAAAGAATGTAAAGAAAACCAACAAGACCGATATATATATATATATATATATATATATATATATATATATATATATATATATATATATATATATATATATATTATAAATTAAAATTTACATTGAGCACTATTTTGTAAAAATAAAATATCTATAAGAACACCGGATTATATATCCTGCTGTTCTTTTCTTTTTATTTATACACACACACACACACACACACACACACACACACACACACACATATATATATATATATATATATATATATATATATATGTGTGTGTGTATTAAAAAAATTTACAATGGACATAGACATTAACATTTATGTTTGTGTGTGAACATAAAGAGTTTGTATTTTGGTGAATGTTCGTGCGTACGTGTATGTGTGTATAATGTTCATGGCGTTTCCCACAAATGGGAAGACGCAATCTTCTGCGAAAGCTTACATTGTAGATGTGTTCGCTGAAAATGCAGAAATGATAAAGAGAACTAGGTAAGAAATCGCCCAGTATTTATAGTGTAGAGACAGGGTCCCCTAGTGAACAATTTGGACAATTAAGAAGGAGTTAACTCCGACACACACACTTACACACACACACTTACTGAAAAGTAAGTAAAGTTATTTTAAGCCAGACAATATTTTTAGATTGTAAGAATCTTTTTTTCGACATTTATACCTCATCAGTAAACAATAATATGAATATAAAGTGGGGGATCAATTCTATACGACAACCAATATATAAACTGATCCCTCACTTCGTGGCCACGACAGTTTCTATCCACTTATATTCCAGGGAATGTAAATAAATATAAAAGATCTCATACCTGCGGAGCTAATCAACATTTCATTGACTGATTGGTTCGTTTTTTCACGACTTATCAACCCTTTGCAGTTCATATAAAGCCAGAAAATATTTATAGATTGTAAGAATCTCTTTTCGACATTTATACCTTATCAGCAAACATGTAATTATAATGTGAATATAAAGTGCGGAATCAATTCTATATGACAATCAACATATATATTGATCCCTCACTAAAAGACATAATGCCTGCGGAGCTAATCAATATTTCATTGACTGGCCGATTCGTTTTCTACGGCTTATCAACCCTTAGTACGTTATTTAAAACCAGAAAATATTTTTATATTATATAAGATGTTTTTTTGAGATAATAATGATCTTATTATACAAGTCTTACTAATTAACCCATAGCTGGAAGCAAGTAAAGGTGGATTCATGCCTTTCCCAATGGCATTTGAGCGTAAGCGAATATAACGAACCCAACGGGAATTAGATCTCGGATTAACAATTCCGAGCCATTATACATTGCCCCACCCGCACATCCAAGCTTACTGCACCTGGTATTACCAAGCGGTTACCCATGTAGGAGACTGACGAGGGACGACCTTGCTTAACTTCGGTGATCGTACGGGAACCGGCATTTCAACATTTATGTGACTGTATATCCGCGCAAAAGTAGAGAAGGATGTTAAATATTAAGCCGATATTGGCCGAGATGAATAGGAACAAAACAGCAGGAACCAGATTGTCATAGAGATTTTATTAGCTTTAGACAATTTCAAAATCGACAACATTGCAGAAATAATGACTATTCTTGACGCCACTAGTATCTGATTCAAAATGAAACGCGGATATGTAAATCTAACGATAAAAAAGTGGTTGATTCTTTGACAAGAATAAGGAAATAATAAATTAAATATATGATAGTGGTGAAATACCGGAAGAACTTAGTAGATCCACTTTCGTAGCTCTGCCTGACAAGCCATTTATAAATGAATACTAGCTCCATTGGAGCCACGATACTAATCTTCAATATCTGTCTATATTTTTGAGATGAGATATTGTAAATATTTACACTATTTCCATTGTTCGGACTGTTCTCCTCTTTATTGTCATATTCACGACGTTTCGGCCATTGTACACTATGGTTTTCAGTTATTCTTTGAAGGGATACGGTACATAGAAGAAACAACGATGATTTCGTATGAATCATCTACCCAAGGTAATAAAGATTTACAAGGGAAAGATCAAGGAGTGAAAATATTGGCATACCCTGTAATACTCTGAGCTAGGGTTAATACTGCTGCTGATTTTAATCGGATGAAATAATACAAAGATATATAGACATATGAAAATTTAAGAAGTTTTGACTGGATAACAATAGCGTAAAATGAAAATACCTTTTTTAAGCTTAGAATTTTCTATTCTATTCAGGTGGTTATCTCCATCTTCTTTTCTTCAGCCAATGATTAATCGTATTTGTGTTTGTAAACAGAATGGACATGAATGAAACCAAACCGGCATGATTAACACATTTTCTTTTCTTTAAATATCTACATAAGCCGAAACGAATGATTTAACGATATCAATAATTGTTCTATTGTCATCCTTTTTTCCTCTTTTTTTTTTCAAAGGCATTTTACTTTTTTTTTATTAGGCTTCTCCTTTTCTTTGTTGTTATTTTATATTTTGTTGTGTTTTTTTAAAAATTTTCTTCTCTCTTTTTCGTCTTTAATTTCTTTTCGCTCTTCTAATATTTTTTCTTTCTTTTTTGTCTTCGATTTCTTTTCTTCCTTTTGAATTTTCTTTCTTTCTTTTTTCTCTTTTATTTCTTTTCTCTCTTTTGATTTTTTTCTTCTCTTTTTTGTCTTTTATTAATTTTCCCAAATTTGACGTTATCTGTTTTTTGTTTGTCTTTTATTTCCTTTCCCCCTTTTGACTTTTTGTTTATACGTTTTTTTATCGTTTATTTCTTTTTAACCTTTTGACATTTTTCGTCTTACGTTTTTATGTTATATACTGCCTCAATTTTGACTTTTTTCTACGCTATTTTGTCTTTGATTTATTTTCTCTCTTTTGACTTTTTTCTTCTCTCTTTTATGTCTTGTATTTCTTTCCGTTCTTTTCAATTTATTCTTCTCTCTTTTTTGTCTTGTATTTCTTTCCGTTCTTTTCAATTTTTTCTTCTCTCTTTTTTGTCTTGTATTTCTTTCCGTTCTTTTCAATTTTTTCTTCTCTCTTTTTTGTCTTGTATTTCTTTCCGTTCTTTTCAATTTATTCTTCTCTCTTTTTTGTCTTGTATTTCTTTTGTCACTTTTGACTTTTCCCCTCTCTCTTTTTGTCTGTGATTACTTTTCTCCCTTTTGATTTTTTCATCTTTCTTTTGTCTTTTATCTCTTTTCTCAATTTTGACTTTTTTCTTATCTCTTTTTGTGTTGTATTTCTATCGGTCTTCTTGACATTTTCTCTCTTTTTTGTTCTGCAGAAGCCTTTTGACATTCTTCTTCTTTCTTTTTTTGTCTTTGATTTTTTTTTCTCCCTTTTGACTTTTTTCTTCTCTCTTTCTTGTCTTTGATTTCTATTTTCGGTTTTGATTTTTTTCTAGACTTTTTTTGTCTTTTATTTCTTTTCTCACTTTTGACGTTTTCTTCTCTCTTTTTATCTTTTATTTCTTTTCTCCCTGTTGACTTTTCTTCTCTTTTTTTTATCTTTTATTTCTTTTCTCCCTTTTGACTTTTTCTTCTCTCTTTTTGTCTTTGATTTCTATTATGGGGTCCACCCTTTTCGGATATAATGGACTCGTCCTGCTGCCATAAAATAGTCACAGTCAGGCAGAGTAAATAATGTCGCAGGTGAGTGTCGGATGGAGTGAAGTAACCTCTTGTAGAAGTCCTACTTCGAGACGGTATATATCTATCTGTATTTGCTACTAACCGGCGTTCCTGGATTTTACTAACAGCATTACCTTTTGTATTTTGTGTAAATACATTTAATTTCTTAGCTTAAATACTTGCGTTTGTCATTTATTGGATACCTATTTTTCACGCGGGATCCACAACAACTTGGCAACGAGGATTCGAAACTCACGCGGAAAAAAAAAATTTCTTCGTCGTCGCCACAACAACTCGGCGAACGAGGATTCAAAACTGGCGGAAAAAGAAAAACTAACGTACGCCTAACCAACAAAAAGCCAAAAGAATCAACAAAAAAAAAAAAAAAAATCAAAAAAAAAAAAAAAAAAAGTTCAACAAGTAAATTGGCGTCGAGTTATTCGAACTCGCACAAAAAGAAGAAATAGAAAAATCCTTACCCTCGTCCAACAACAAATTAGCGACAAACAATTTCGAGGAGTAAAAATACAGAAAATTGAGCTATCATGGATTTTAGAACTATTTTGGTAGAACTAATAAAGCACCAAACTGAGCAGCAGTTACAGCTACAAGAAATGTGGCAAAAGCAATTATTACAAACGCAAAAGGAAAATCAAGATAGACAGAGCTCCAGGAACTAATATTGAAAGTAGCAGGCAACAAGAAATTAGATATCGAAAAAAAAGCAACATTTTCGCAAGACGCAGTGTGGCATACCATAGAGATTTTCAAATTCTCTAGATGAGGACAAAAATTTTGGCGATTACTTCAGAAGACATCTTTAATATAGACTGTCAAAATAGGACAGAAGCGAAAAAGCTACGTCTATTGCTTAGAAAATTGAACTGAAGAATATACAAAGTTCGTGGATTATATCTTGCCAAAAAAGACGAACGAATTAAAATTTGACGAAGCAGTGACATGTCTTAAAGAACTCTTCAGCCCCAAAACATCACTCTTCCATAGGAGGTGGAAATGCCTTAACCTGGTAAAGGGCGATAATGAGGATTATTCAACGTTCGCCGCAATAGTAAATAAACATTGTGACGATTTCAAACTAGCGGAATTAACCCCGGATATTTTTAAATGTCTCATCTTTGTTCAAGGGCTAGTTTCTACAAAAGATAGCGAAATGCGTAGAAGAATGCTTGCGAAATTACAAAATGAACCGGATCTAACATTACAGCAAGTATCAGAAGATTGCCAGAGATGTTTAAGCTTTAAGAAAGACGCAAAGGACATTGAAGAATCGGCTGTTTCTCATATACGTAAGTTAAACAAAAATCTACGTTCCTCACCCTCCCCGGAAAGAAAACTAAAATTTTACGACAATGAAAAAAGATTCTCACCCTCCCCGGAAAGAAAAGTAAAATATTATAAAAGAAAAACAATATACAGGACAAATTATGACAAATATCGAAACATAAGCCCCCTCCAGCAGCATGTTATCGATGTGGAGGATTACATTGGAACAAGGATTGCCGCTTCAGATATAAAAAAAACTGTCATGAATGTGGAAAAAAAGGCCACAAGGCATCCCAATGCAGAAATAGAAATTATACTAATAGAATAAGAGCTACAAGGATGAATAATAACAACAATGTAAGAAAATATGTAGAACTCGAAATTTTAAACAAAAAGAAATTACAATTGGATTCAGGTTCCGACCTCACGATAATCAACTTACAGACATGGAAAAAAACTCAATAGACCTACGATGTTGCACACTCAAAAAATTGCCAAATCGGTTACAGGAAAACGAATAAAATTTGAGGGAGAAATAAGTGAATGTAAAATTTCACGGCAAAACAAAAAAACTGAAGATATACGTCATGAAAGATACTGAAAACTTACTAGGTATCGACTGGATGCAGAAATTAAATTTTTGGGACCTACCTATTAACTCGTTTTGCAAAAAGTTAGGTTGAACAATCAGATACCATAAAATTGAAGGAAGAATTACACAAGCAATTTCCTGAGGTATTTTCAAGCGGGTTAGGACGATGCAATAAATTCAAAGCCAAAATAGAATTGAAAGAAAACGTTCAACCAATTTTTAGAAAAAAGCGAAATGTCCCGTTTGCTACGATAGAAAAAATAGATAAAGAATTGGAGAGACTTGAACAAACTGGGATTCTATCTAAATCAGTTTAGTGAGTGGTCAGCGCTGGTGGTTTACGTTAAAAAGAAGTCAGGAGAAATTCGCGTATGCGCAGATTTTTCGACAGGACTCAACAAGGCAATAAAGGACCATCATTACCCACTACCGAGCCCAGAGGAGATATTTATAAAGCTCAACGGCGGTAAAATATTTTCAAAAATAGATCTTAGTGAGGCTTATCTACAAATCCCATTACAAGAGAGTACGAAAATCCTTTGCATTAATACGCACAAAGGGTTGTACAAGTTTAACCGATTACCATTCGGAGTAAAAGTTGCACCTGCAATTTTTCAACAAACGATGGACACAATGCTTACGGGCCAGAATTTCGCGACCGCTTATCTGGATGATATTTTAATTAAGAGCGACAATGTTGAAGAACACAAATCACACATAATAAGTTCTTAGACTTCAGGACTTCGGTTTTAAAGTAAAAGGAGAAAAGTGTGATTTCTTCCTAAATGAAATAAAATATTTAGGTCAAATAATAAATGAAAATGGCAGGAAACCGGACCCAGAGAGGGCATCGGCAATTAAAAATATGCCGGAACCAAAAAATATTGCAGAACTGCAAAGTTTCCTGGGCCTAGCTAATTACTATGGCGAATTCATTGAGAATATGCATAAACTGAGGGCTCCATTAAATGAGTTACTAAAAAGAGCATAACTGGAATTGGACAGAGGATTGTAAAAAGCGTTCAAAGAAATAATACAGAAATTAACGTCAGTTAACACTGACACATTTTAATCCCGAACTCGAAATAATTATTGCGAGTGACGCGAGCTCACATGGGGTAGGTGCGTGTATTTTACACAAGATTCCGAACGGTATAAACAAACCCGTGGCACACGCATCTAGATCATTATTACCGGCGGAAAGAAATTATTCACAGATTGAAAAGGAGGCATTAGGCATAATTTTTGCAGTAACGCGTTTTCATAGATATATATATGGGAGAGAGTTCACACTTCAAACGGACCACAAACCACTTCTTACGATATTTGGTTCGAAAAAAGGCCTACCAGTCTACACAGCGAACACTTTTAAGATGGGGAACGGTGTTACTGAACTATAATTTTAAACTGCAATTCTTGCCATCAAAGAAAATCGGACATGCTGACGGTCTATCGCGATTAATACCTACAAAAAGCGAACCGTTAGTCGGTAATTGCCGCATTACAAGCGGAAGATGAAATCAGCAAAGTACTAGGCAATACAATAAAGGAACTACCTGTAACGCTGCTAGAGATAAGACGAGAAGCAGAAAGAGACGATTTTATTCAGGAGACCAAGAAAAAAATAGACAAAATGAAGAATTTAGCAGACAGTTTCTCAATCTGTGACAACATATTGTTGTATAATGAGTTGTAATACCAAAATCATTACGAAGAAGGATCTTAAAAGATTTTCACTTAGGACACCCGGGAAAAAACCGGATGAAATCACTCATGAGGAGTTTCGTATACTGGCCGAACATGGACGATGATATCACGCAAATGATGGAAGGCTGTAAGGGTTGTGCTGCTGCGGCAAAGGCACCACCCTCCATACAAAAGCCATGGCCTAAAGTTGACAGACCGTGGTCCAGGATACACGTGGACTACGCAGGACCCATTGAAGATTATTATTACCTAATAACAATAGACAGTTTTAGCAAATGGCCTGAGGTTGCCAGATTCAAGCACCCAACAACGGAAAACACCATAAATTGTTTAATTGAACTATTTGCTAGATTTGGTGTCGCAGACTGCGTAGTAAGCGATAATGGCACACAGTTTACATCCAGCGATTTTTAAAAATTTTGCGAGATGTACCAAGTAAAACGTATTAGGATAGCGTCATACCATCCCAGGTCAAATGGACAAGCCGAGAGATTTGTCGACACTTTGAAAAGAGCACTAAAAAAAGCTGAGGACATACCAACGATAAAAGCGCTACAGCAATTTTACAAGTCTATAGGATAACACCCAACACAAACACACCATCGGGTCTTTCCCCAGCAGAATTAATGTTCGCGCGGAAAATAAGATCGGTGTTTGATAAACTATTACCGAGCAAGAGCAAAAATCAATATACACCGATGATGCCAAAGAGGTCGTTCAAACCTGGAGAACGGGTTTATTTCAAAAATTTTAGAAACAATATGTCGTACTGGGAGCCGGGTACACTAATCAATAGAATCGGAAATCTAATGTATACCATAAAAGGCGAAAAGTTCACGCACAGAAGACATATCGACCAGCTACAAAAAAGACGAATTGAGGAACCAAGCTCGTCAACCGCAGAAGATGGCGACGCTATGGATACAATCTTTGAAGCATTTGAGATACAAAGACCGCAACAAAATACAGTAATGAGAAGGTCAAATAGGAAAAGAAAATTCGTCGAACCACTAATTATCAACCACAAGACAAAAATATTAACTCCCCCCAAAAAGGCATCTAAGGAGGGGGGTATTATGGGGTCCACCCTTTTCGGATATAATGGACTCGTCCTGCTGCCATAAAATAGTCAGTCAGGCAGAGTAGATGAGTCGTACGTGAGTGTCGGATGGAGTGAAGCAACCTCTTGTAGAAGTCAGTTACAAGCACGTAGACTCTAAGGAAGTCCTACTTCGAGACTGTATATATCTATCTGTATTTGCTACTAACCGGCGTTCCTGGATTTTACTAACAGCATTACCTTTTGTATTTTGTGTAAATACATTTAATTTCTTAGCTTAAATACTTGCGTTTGTCATTTATTGGATACCTATTTTTCACGCGGGATCTACAACAATTTCTTTTCTCCCTTTTGACTTTTCTTCCTATGATTTCTCTCTTGCCTTTCAATGTTTCTCATTAATTTCGTTTTTTCCTTATAAAATTTTACATTTTTACGTACGTAAGCCTCTCTATTTTTCTTTTATTGTTCTTAATACTCAATCATTTTCACCCACCACCCCCTTCATTTCACTATGCCTTCTCTTCTTCCTCCCTATCTTTCGATTCCATCACTCTCCTTTCGCATTTTTACACAACGCTTCCAGCCACATATCTCTACTTTCATTTAACTGAGTCCAAATTTTAACCCATTTCTCTCTGATTCTAGTCCGAAAACCCCACACCGAACATAACCTCACACCTTGATCGGCTTCTGTCCCATTCACCGAATAAGGTTTATTTTTCACCTGACACAGGTGTGTCGTATATTAGACAATCCGCTGGTCCTTTAACACATCGTAGGATATTAGTCAAATAGTATATGTCCTGTAATTTATCCATGATCACAACCCTAATCGGTTTTAAGCGGTTTACGCAAACAAAAATAGATTAAGCCACCTTCCACCTGTTGTGAATAATATTATCCACCTGATCTAACTCACAAATGACAAACACCAAACCTTTGAATGTACACGAAAGAGCACGTGCATTCGCATGTGTAATATTTAAAATGTGTGTTTACACAGCCAATGTTGCAGGTATATTTCTGCTGGCGCCACTTGTTTCCGTGTATGCGTCCATATAACTGATTGCATATTTATTAGTTGCAAGCATTTTATATGGAAAAGTGCTCATGAGTGTATATGTGTATATATATATATATATATATATATATATATATATATATATATATATACACACATAATATATATAATGTGTGTGTTCATACGTACTCACAGGGATGTACTTTGGTGATGTTAGGTGATGCCAGGGCAGGCCTTCTCCTTTATTGTATGCCTCGAAGATTCAAGTGAGGGGGGGCGGCTACAGGACTTATTACTGAGAAATCTGAGAAAGGCAGACATTTTAAATATGCAAAAACAGATGAAACATGAAATAAACCCTTTATTCAAATTAAATATAAACTAAATTTTTATTTTACTCTTTCATTTGCTGCACTCCCGATATGGATGCCCGGGGCATTCGCACCCTCTGCCCCCGCTTCTGCACGTTACTGAGTATGCACAATTTTTAAAAATTTCTTTATCATTTTTTTCTTTCACTTTGTTTTCTTTTTTCTTTTTTTTATTTCTCCATCTTTTTCTTACACTCTCTCTCACTCTCTTATACACATTATCTCTCTTTCTCTCCACATCTCTTTTATTTGCGGTATGGCGAAATCCACAGATGATAGCGAACTGTTCAGGCGAGGTAAGACAGGTAATCTACACTTTATTTTAAAAGCGTAGTTAAAATTAAAGAAAAATTCTAATGTTTTTACCTGTTTTATTCTGGAAATAAAATTTCTGAACGGATTCGTCTTCTAAACAAAAATGAAAAAATTTAATTGATTAAAACATAGAAAGTCAGTGTTTACGTAAACCGGCAAAATATTTAATTATGTCGTAAGCCCATTTGATGACAGAGGGGATGAAACTCCCCCACTAAGAAATCGATTTGACTTAAGCTGAAAATAAATGTAAATAATTAATCAGAACATGAATTATCTTTTTATTTGACCATTTCCTCATAGGTTCTGATGACTCAGACTTTGACGGCTTTGAGGAAGTTTAAATGAGGATGTCGGAGTTAGTTCTTCCTTAATTTCCTAATTGTCACTAGGGCACGCTCTCCCTACACTATAAATACTAGGCGACTTCTTGCCTCGTTCTCTTTTCTACATTGCATTTCAGCAGACACATTTAAAAATGAGATCTCTCACAGAAATCCGCGTTTTTGCCCACTTGTGGGAGAACGCCATGAAACACACATACACGTACGTACGAACTTTCACCAAAATACAAACTTTTTACGTTCACACACAAACACAAATGTTGATCTCTTTGTCACTTGTAAATTTGTTGTTTAATACATATATTTGTTATATATATATAATCTATATCGGTCTTGTTTTCTTTACATCTTCGGTTGGACTCAACTTGAGTCCGCCATTGTTTTTGTAGTTGAGCTTTCTAGCAGGAATAAACGGCACGTGTTTCTAATTCAACAACACAAACCCACACGGCCCTCTACAAGGACAATGAAGAGATTTGACGAAAGGTCGAATGTCAAAATTATTAATAAATAATTGAACCCTTACCGAGTGTTAAGAGCGGTGTCGTCATGAAATAAATAAGATTTTTTTATTCCAATTTTACTTTGAAAACAATGATTATCTGTTTATAATGGCTTCTGAAGCCAATTTCATGCTCGTTTTGTTCGTATTAAAAACCGAGTAGATCAATAGGGGAATCTTGTTATCAGCTGAGTGAATCAATAATGGATTTTTGTCATTACCCGAGTAGATCAATAGGGGAATTTTGTCATATTACCTGAGTGAATCAATATTGGATTCTTGTTATTACCAGTATGGGCCAATAATAGTTTTTTTTTATTACCCGAGTAGATCAATAGGGGAATCTCGTTATTACCAGTATGGGCCAATAATAGATTTTTTATTACCCGAGTTTATCAATAGTGGATTCCTGTTATTACCCGAGTAGATCAATAGGGGAATTTTGTCATATTACCCGAGTGGATCAAGAGGGGATTTTTGTTATTACCAGTGTGAATCAATGAGGAGGTTTCGCTATTATCCGAGGGGATCAAGAGAGGATTATGTGTACCCAATACTAAATCCGTCATTATATAACACATGGTTAGTGCGTTTTAAGACCAATCAAAATTTAAAACTTCATCAGACTTCACTGCTCTCATTCTTATTAATCATTCGATCCAACTTTTACACAATCCGTTTTCAGGATTTGTTTATATCAATGAGTTCATGAGACCTTCAATAAGCTAATCTTTTTCTTTTTTAGGTTGGGTCGATGAAAGATATTCGCCAAAAGTTATGTCGTCTTGATCTAAATATTCTTGTGACTCTCCTTATCCGTTTGAAACGATTAGGAAATCCCGTTTACCAAAAGGAAGTACCTTGTATACAAACGCAGTTTTTTTTTTTTTTTTTTTTTTTTTTTTTATGGCACATGACTGAGTGATTATTTTTAATATTCCTTGTTACTTGCTGTTCTCTCTGTCCTCCTACAGACTTTAAACATAGAGCAAATAAGAATGAAACTGAGAAGGAGGGGGGATAAAAACCCCGAGAAAAGAAAGGAAAAGAAAGATATTTCTATATTTATATTTCCACTGTTACATTTCGGAAGTGTCCGACTATTTCCGATGTGGTACGTACAGTGAATTGTAGGCTATCGACATTTCATTTTTTCAACAGCTATATCCGAGAACTTTTTCTCGGTGTTCGTATAACAGCTCCAAATTTCAAAAGAGGTTTACATTGTGCGATCATTAATTGCCTATCGGCGCAAAATGATCTTAAGGGCAATCACGTCTCAGTATATATTATGCTTTGGTTAAGTAAATATCCACGAGCGTTATTTCTTGATTTTCATATCGGTGCTAAAATGTTTTGTCTAAAGGATTCTTTAGTACTTTTTTATCATCGTATTGCATAACTATTTAGTCAATTTAATTGAATCTGATCTTTCGACATATTTTCTTTATTGTATTGAATGCTTTTTTTTCCTCTTTCCACGCCATATCTCTCTTTTAGTGCACGTTTCTTCTTATTTTTTCATCTTTTTTTATTGTTGATGCGTAACACCCTTTAACTTCAAAATGACAAACGACCATATATAATTTCAAATAATGACGAGTTAATTTATGCTGAGAGGAAATGAAAACTATTCGACGCAAGTAGAATGAACAGAAGGCTGGTAGTAGAAATGTTAAATAAATTATCGGAAGAAGAATGATGATGATGCAATTTATCATGCAAATACATGCATTCAGAAATAATACAGACAGATGATAAAGGAAGAGATTCAATATAGTAAAGTTTCGATAAATGGGGTTCTGTTTTGTTTTAGGCCCTCGCTGGTGTAGACGTGTATATACGTTTTTACCAAAAGTGTCTTTTTCTAACAAACACGTCCAACACATAATGTTCAAAAACCAGCTACTGACGTGTTTATATATTATTGATTTTTATTGATTTTATGCCCTTCAGAGCCTGAAACGACTCCAATTGTCAACCCATACGTCTGGAAGAGGTATTAGCCACCACTCGGGTACTTCAAATTTCTTAGTTGCTATATTAAAAACAAAAAAAAAATCGTCTGACAATGAAACATTTTTCCCAAAATAATTGCCAGGGAATTAAGATGATTGGTATTTGGTGACTAATTTTAACTAATTTGCGACTAAAATTTGATTAAAGATGTGATTCCAAGAATGCTGTATCTTATAACAAATAATTAAAATTTAATAAATTTTTATACGAATTTGATTCGTAAGGTACTCTTCAAAGTAAGTTTCTGTTCGAATTCGTTTATTGGAACTTGTTCCTGAAATGATGTGATTGTAACAGTGATTCAGTTTATTATAAATTAAAGTGCACTACAATTAAAAGAATGAAACCTGAGGAGCAACTGGAGTCATGCCTCCTATGTTGATGGTGAAGTAAATATAAGAAGCCATCTCATTGGCCAAAAGTTATCGCCTAATAGTGACGTCATCCTGGACTGATGTGCAAAATACGAATGAACGATCGTTTTTGTTTTGCACCCACCATGGCATGGACAAGAGCAGTGTTTCTTAACCTTTTTAAGCAACGGCACACGTCGGAGCAAATGAAAATATCACGGCACGCTTAGGAGCAAATGAAAATATCATGACACACTTAGCAAAATTTTTAAAACGTATACACTTAAATGTTATGAAATAAAACCATAGAATTAAAAATAAATACACACACAAATATGAACTTACTTTATTTCGATGTTTCTATTCAACTATTTGTGTAGTTTATTTAGTGTGAAACCTGTGCTTAATGTTTTCTACGATTTCTTCAATATTTGGTCGAATGTGCAGACCCTCATTTCTTTGTCAGTTGAGTGTAGTATTTCTCGCTTCTTATTTTGATGTTATTTAGGGTTAAAAAGCTAAATTCACATAATTAAGAAGTAGAAAATTGCAATAAATCTGATAAAGCCTGTTTAACTCATGTAAGATATTCCTTTTGTATTGAAATGGAAAAGAATTATTTGAGAAAAGTTTAATATTTATTCATTTATTCAAATGCTAACGCTGTACCATTACGACTTTCACACACTCATATGCCGTGACAAGATTCGCGGCACACTTAAAAGAATCGCGCGGCACACGGCAGTCGAAAATCATTGTGCAGGAGAGTAAAAAAAGAAAAACTTAAGGGAAAACTGCTACCATTGGTCATTGCCAGTGTAGAAGTTACACTCACGGACCGTTAAAGGGACTTTTATAAGTTAGCGAAACGCTTTCTTTTTATTCCCTTGCATTATTAAATGTCTATAAAACATATAAAGTTCTTGTGTTCTTTCTCTTTCACTAACACACTGTTCAAGCGAGCTAACTTCGTTGTCCAAACACTGGATGGACCAAGTATGACAAATTTAGTATAGGAGAAAAGGAAATTAAACAGAAAAACCGAAACATTAACCTAAATCTCTAGTTATGTTCTTAAATAGCTCCGCCAACTTACATCCAACTCGTTTTGAAATGTATAAACTGTCAGCTGTATACAAGTTTATTTTTTCAGATCAATCATTAAAAACGGCTTTTAAAAATGGCGAATGAACATTATATTATTATTATTATCCATCTTTCATTGAATCTCATGGATTGTGGCTACAGAATCACAAATAAAGAACTTTACCAAATAGGAGAGACCTCGACATTTGACGATTTTCAAAACTAACGACAGATAAAATGGATAGCACTTGTAACTCGAATAGAAGATGCTGACGTCCCACATTACTTCAGACAAAAGGTTAGAAAGGAAAATTCCATCATACAATAATAATAGTGGATATGAGAAAAGTTATTTTCCCGAAAGACTGTTTTAAAAGAGACAGTTTATAAATTTCAACCGACCGTAACGTTAATTTAGTAAATGGATAAGAATTTCTGTCACACAGTGGGGTTAAGAATAAGGAATTGAAATGGTACATCTAACCCACTCATATCTTATCTTCTCTCCCACCTCACTTCGTTAATTTTACATATGCTTGATGCGGTTCGTCAAAAAGGTGTGAATTTCTTAAAAGGGGTTGTGGTGAAATAACTTATTACATGGAACCTTAAAGTGGTCTGTTTTTATTCAATATATATATATATATATGTGTGTGGAAACATGGAAACATATATATATATATGTGGGAACATAGTAAAGTTTGGGGATTTTTACAGAATTTTCAACCACTCCTGTAATCTTCTTCGGTGCTTGTTACGATGAGGGAAGTTAAGCAACATCAAGCGTGATCAGTACCTAGATGGGCGACCGCTTTGGAATACTAGGTGCAATAAGCTTGAATGTGCAGCTGATGTAATGGATAACGACTCGGAATTGTAATTCGGAAAGCCGAGTTCTAATTCCAGTCGTGTTCGGCATTTGCGCGTAAGGAAATATAAATTTCCTTACGCACAAAAAAACACTGGGAGAGCTATGAATCCACCCCCACAAGATATGTGCTAATTATTAGGACTGTTGTTAAGCCTTAAAAAAGTAAATCAACCAATATATATATATATATATTTGGAAGTTTTATAGTTTATAAAATAGAGTAGATATGTTGGTTAATAAAACGAAAGCGTGACGATGTGATCAGCACGAAAAACATAACATTTATTAATATTAAAGACATGGCAGAAATGAAGCACGGGGATTGAGGTTGCAAGTTCGGAATTTTCGGACACGCCTGTGTCCTTCATCAACGGATGCGAGAAGTAAACAGAGAAACAATGGAAACTCACCAACACTAGTTCTTGAGGCGGGGGAGAATCCTTTTTGTAAATGGAATTATTAGTAAAAATCCGTTTTTTGTTCGATTTCTCGCTGTGCGAAACTTTTTGTGAAAATAACCTTAGATTTAAAAATTGGGATTGGTGGTGTGTGGAAGGGCAGTGAGAGATTGAACATAGAAGAAAAAAGGGTATAGAGCCTGGGTGGGGAAGGTGTTGGTACTGAGAGATTTGGCACTGAGAGATTTGGCGAGGCAGGAAACATTGTGAGAACAGGGAAATAGGCAATAAAAATAAAATGAAAGAGAAAAAGAAGAGAGAGAGAGAGAGAGAGAGAGAGAGGAAAAGGAATAGCACAAAAAAGGGGGATAAAAAATTCTTTCGGAAAATCATTGTAAGAAAATGGGGGCTGCGGAAAAAATAGGCTGAAATAATGAAATAAAATATTAACAATAAAAGGTGGGACAAAACATACAAAAATAGATGTGAACTTGTGTGTATGTGAACTTGAGTGTATCAAACAGTGTGTAAATATATACCAGCTCAAATCCACACTAAAAGACAAAATAACCTGAGGAAACGTCACTTAACTCAATGCCAGAAGACATGAAAGAAACTTACATAAGCAAGATCGGACATTCTCTTACTTCCCACTCGCAAACAACTAGTTATTGTCCCTAAAGGAGTGTGATAGCTAGTATATATTTACCCTTTTATTTTTTGTACTATTCCTTTCCTCTTTTTTCTCTTTTATTTTATTTTATTATTCTTATTGACATTGTACACTCTGATCCTATCTCGTATCATTATTATTAGTATTTTGTTATTTTTTTTAATTTCAGTTTATTTTTTCCGTAGCCCCGATTTTCTGACAATGATTTTCCAAGAGAAATTTTATCCCCTTTTTTTGTCTTATTTCTTTCCTACCTCTTTTTTCTTTTTCTCTTTTATTTTATTTTTATTGCCTATTTCCCTATTCTCACACTGTTTCCTACCTCGCCAAATCTCTCAGCACCAAATCTTTCAGTACCAACACCTTCCTCACGCCACATCCTATACACTTTTTTCTTCTATATTCAAATCTCTCGCTGCCCTTCCACCAATCCTAATTTTTAAATATAAGCTTATTTTCACAAAAAGTTTCGTAAAGCGAGAAATCAAACAGAGACCTGGTGTACTACGTACCCCAAGGTCCCTAAACGACCCTCCGCAGGTTTTGAATTTAGATTTGTCCTTCTCCTAGACTAGTTGCCATCCAAGGCTATGGAACCCAGTCTGTCCCGTTATTTACCCATAGCTGGAGAGAAAAGAGGACTAATACTTTTCCCAAGGGTATTAGCACGTAAGTGAATGTAATGGATTCGACTGGGATTCGAACTCAGGGCGATCCGTTATCCATTACTCCACCGTGCCTCTCTCTCTTTAGGATCAATGTGAGTAAAAGATTGTCACTTAGCTGGCTGATGTTACCTTCAGCATCAACATCATATATATATATATATATATATATATATATATATATATATATATATATATATATATATATATATATATATATATATATATATATACGTCCCAAAAAAAAAAGCGATGTTTAAAGTGAATTTTGAAAATGAAAAATCTTTCTTGAAGCTTATATTTTAGTTTTAATTTCAAGTTAATAGATTCACTTTAACATTTCCCAAGCAAATTACTTTGCCGTGTTTCAATCCGAATTTAAATTGATTGGAATCTTTTTAACTACTAATATCGGTCATATTGACAAATGTGTCAACACAACATAATTTTCTTTATTGAAAAATGTTTCAAAAATAATATGTAATTTTCTGAAATTTTATTTGAAGAAGCTTAAAGTTTAATTAATCTAAATTAAAACAAATATTACTTTTTGTCTACTCTAAAATATCGCAGAAAATTATTTTTTTTTCACAGAGGTAGGTGTTTTTAAGAAGTGTTGACAGTTATCAATAGCTTAATGTTTGGAAAATTTGAGTAAAGGGTATATAACGGTAAAAATTACTTGACGAATACAAAGTGAAAGGCTTTTTTTTTAGATATTTTTGCTACTGCTTAGCTTAGTAATCTTAAAATATATCACCAGATGACTGGTATAATTAAAAATTGGGCCTTTTTATTTTTGCTAGTTTAAATCGCACTTCACAATAAATTTTATTGAATGAATGGAATGCTATCGAAAGCAATTTACAATGCATTTGCATTGCAAATGTTTTCTCGTGTATTGACTTAGCAAGTGATTTTCAGTGCATCTCTTATTTTGCAATCTATTTCTGTAGTCAACGCTTACTCATACTAATTTGCATAGGAAATGATTCAATGGCTTTTTTTTGCATTTGTATGGTTAGGGAGGAGAAATCGACGGCGAATAAAGGCAAAACTTTTGAACAGAAAGTGAAAGTCTTGTGAATAGGAAGACGCAGAAGAGGAATGATGGAAGAAAGAGGAATAGAAAGAATAATAGAAAGACGGGAGAAGGAGGAATAAAAAGAATGATAGAAAGAAGGGAGAAATAGAAAGAGGAATATAAAGACCGAAGAAAGAAAGAGGAATAGAAAGAGGACATGGGGCAGTGGAAGGAGTAAAATTTATTATCTCGTCTTCTTCGGGTTAAGAACTGTATGCCTAAAACCAAAATAAATGATTGCAAATTTCTATAAACAGTAAAAAAGTGACAAACTCAGATAAGAGAAAAAAAAAATGACCAGTAAAAATAAACGTCACCCAATTCTGTCAAGACTTTAACCACAACATAAAATAACTTTAAAAAACATACTAAAATTCGGCACACTATCGTTATCTTTATATGACACTATGATTTACAACCATGATAGACGCAAAAGCCCAAAAAAGATATTCGGAATTTTGGGACCTGAATGACTGGTGTTCTGGTAATGAGGTATCTTACTGCTGAAATAATAATAATAAAAAAAAACTTTTGACATCGTTTTTTTTAAAAGAACCATTGATATTTTTCTCGCCACTTTATCTTGAAAGCTCACGGTTCATCGTGACAGGTATTGTCTCAACTGGAAGAGTTTAAAAGGAGTCAAGTTTCAGATAGAAATAGATTTACAATCTTGACCTGCATATGAAAGAGTTTTGTTAAGTTATTTACATTAGAATAAGTCATAAAAAGTAATTCTCCCTCTGAAAAGATAGAATGGTGACTTGGTTAAAATGCAGTCAGTCTGTGATTCATTTCTGATAATAATGTTCTCCCTTTTTTAGTTGTTGTGTAAATACTTATATATACTTTAATATGGACATGTGACCGACTGGTTGGAATGCTCACTTTCCGACCACGAGATCTGAGCTAGTCCGAATATCACGATGGTCGATTTGTCAATAAGATGACTTCTTGATGTTATTGGCTTGGGGAGGCGATCCTAGCTAGCGCCACCTTTGGAAAGTGTCCGTAAACCATATCACTAGTTGACCCAGAGCCTTGAGAGTGAAATTGGGCCGAGAGTACTGTTCGGAGGCCGTCGAAGGTTGTGCTAGCACAAAGTCACAAGTCATCGTGACCGAGGGATTGAACGTACTGTTTTTTTTTTTGTTTTTTTTTTAAGTGTTTCACCCCAAGCAAGGCAGTAAGCCACTAGCACGCAAGGGGTTACAGAGAGTTGGAGCGAGAGCAAATAGGAGTGATAGAGGAAAGGATGAAGAGAAGGATAGGGGATAGATCAAGGCATCTGAAGATGTCGATTGACATTACATTTGAATAGTTGAAGATTATAGCTACCAGGGAAACAGGAAAGGAGGAGGGAGTTCCACAGGCGAGAAGTGTTAGGCATGAAGCTATTGGAGTAACAGTTTCGACAGTGAAAGGGTGAGAGCGGGATGCCAGTCTAGTAGAACGCTTAAATTGATGAAGTCTGCGAACCAACGAAAGCAGCTCATCAAAGTAGTTACCATGAAAGTATTTGTAAAAAGACAGAGGGAGGCGATAGCATGTCTGTGAGAGAGCGACTGCAGATGAGATGCCAGATCAGGGCCAATTACATTGCATATCCGTCTGGATTTATCAAGGACCTTGAGACAAACAGAAGGAGCTCTATGACCATATATGGCAGCAATACTCCATGCAAGGGCGAATAGTTTATTTGTAGATTTGAAGGATCGACTCCAGCGAGAAAAATTTCCTGGCGCGGCCCAGGGAGCCAACTTTCCTTGCGGTGGACGAAGCTATTGTACTTGTTTCTTCTCAGCTCAGCAATCAATGTGACACCGAGCAGTCGCAAAGAGGTGCTCTCGTGGAGTTGACCGTCTGACATTCTAATGGGTGGGGGCAGGGATGGTTCTCTGTGGTGAGTAATAGAGAGCAGTTTTGTTTTTGAGGTATTAAAATTAACCAGCCAATTCCTGCCCCAGTTCACAACCGACTGGAGGACCTTTTCGAGACAAACGGCCAGGTTAGTTTTGTCAAGCGACACTAGATTTGTTTTTGAGGCAGGAGTAAATAGTAGTGTCGTCGACCACGTGGATGCCTACTTGGGAACCTTGCGCTCTCTCCAAAAAAAACAGTTCGTTCGGTATAAACCACAGATGGGTTCTGTGGCTGTTGGACAAAGACAAATGTGCTGAGAACGCATCTTCAACATGGATTGGTTAGCCATCCTAACAGACACGCGTTCTCCGAAACGAGTAACCGGTCATTTTTATGTTTTGTCTTCGCTTGAGCTCTGAAAAACGAGAAGCAATAACCGGCTATTTATAAATTTTATTTTTGCTTACCATTTCTCTTCCTCTCCCATTGTTTTATATATCTTTATGTTATTATGTACACTTTTAAAATGTCGGGTTTTAAAGCTCTAATAAAATGCTGTATTCCCATAGATTATTTAAGTATTTTGAGGTTTTTGATTGAGCTGTAGATTTTTTTTGTGCATGAGGTTGATGAAATAAAGTTTAAACCTTATACTTGCATCTTTCATAAAACGAAAGGAGATTTGAGATGTGATGGCAGCGTATCGGAATCTGAAAAACGAACGACCAGTCCGAATCAGAATCTGAAAATGAACACGCGGTTCGTATCAGAATCTGTAAACTAACATGTGGTACGAATCAGAATCTGAAAACGAACACGCTGTTCTAATCAGACTTTGAAATCGAACATGCGGTTTGAATCAAAATCTGAAAATGCGGTTCGAATCAGAGTCTGAAAACGGACCAGTGGTACGAATCAGAATTAAAAAAAACAAGCACAATGGTTCGAATGATAATCTGAAAACGAACATGCGGTTCGAATGAAAATCTGAAAGCGAACACGCAGTTGGCCGGAAATCGAAAAAAAAGGCAATGAACATAGATTTGATAAACCGTCGAACCTGATACAATGATATAAAGAAAACCTTTTTTTTTTTAAATTTCTATTATTATTCGCCCAATACAAGGCATAATAGCCACTCAAAGTAGAGAGTTACCGAATGAAGTGTATGATATGAATGTGTAGAGGGTTCATGGCTCTCTTTTTGTTAGCAGGAGTTGAAAAATCACGTCGGGAAAGTCACCACTTGTTGAGGATTCATGGCTGTTATGTTGTTGATAGAAGTCAGACGTAGAAGAAACCCAAGTAAGGTTCAGATACTCCTGCCCGCCGGGCCAAACTACATAAAAAGGTTGGACTTTGATTAAGTCCAAAGAAGAAGGAAAAGAAAGCAAACAAAACACAAGACCGATAATATATGTATATACAAATATATATTAATAACAAGTTACAATACATGGAAACAGTACAAAGGACGAAGTGTGTGTGAATATTCTGTATGTGCGTGCGTGTGTGAATATTCTGTATGTGCGTGCGTGTGTGTATATTGTGCTTAGCGTGTTTCCACGCTATCCCTTGTTAGCGCCTACATTTCGAGGTTGATAGCTGAAATCCTGAAGGAAAAAGAGACAGAGGCGAAAGGTCAGCGGCTATTTATAGCCAGGGAAGAGAGACCCCTGGTGAAAGGGTTAACGGAATGAAGGAGGAGTTAACTCCGACAAATGTAAGAGTAAAAAATGAGGATGTGGAGGATAGGTAACTATTGACTCTTGACTTGAAGATTGTAGTGTTCGAAGGAGCATCCTCACAGTAGTCCGTTCCGCAAGGCAGTGGTTCCTTGGGAAAAGTTGCCTGCGTTCATTTACAATTGGAATACGAAGGAAATGAGGGCGATTTGACTCTGCGAGGGTAGCATGCCGAGTCCTAGCTATAAAGGTGATACTAAAGAATAGATCATGCCCAAACATTTACAATGGAAATATCGATAGAGACAGGTTTACGACATTTCGTCTGTGGGAAAGAGGCCGCAGAGTGGAAATTATATTGCCGCCCCTCCACAAGTTCGCGTAAACGAGTTTAAACTCTAACAAATCTGGAAAGTGAGGATTGGGCAACACCAACTCAAATCTGTCAGCAATGTTCCATTTTTTGATCTGATCTGGTTCTTGGAAAAATAAAGTTTAGCAGAAGTACTTTCTGGAGTAATAGCATGACCCGGCAAATTTTAACCACGAGTCGTAAGAGTTCCACTTGAATGAACTGTAGTGAACTCCGAGCAAAGAGTCTCATTGACATAGTTTTCGTTCATCGTGATTAGTATGCTAGCCATAAGACTTTAATAATACGAGATGGATAAATATCTACATTTCTTGAATGTCATAAATTTAATATTAATGCAGTGCATGTTGGGAAGATTATGTCGCGATACGAAATGAAAGAACAGACAGAAATGTGTATACGAAACAAATAACACACTTGAATAGGAAATCCTTCAACTGACTGTAACAACTAAATCACTATCGTCCACTGAAAGGTGATATTGATTCTATAATGGTTTGCTATTGTAATGAACCTACATTGTAATATCGAGAGGTGTATTATATCGACCTTCTAAATGACAAACTTGTGTATATTTTATGAATAAAAATATAGTTAAAAATAACATTAATTACTACCTTTTCTACAGCATGTAGAACGTATGTAAAACTAGTTTTAAGGAAAACTGCAACTTTGTCCCCAAGGACACATGGACCAATGCGTTGGTTGAAGTAATCCAAAAGTGACTTGACCCAAAGAGTTGTGAGTTCAATACCTGGCCACAGCAGAGGTGAACAAAAAAAAACTTGGTGAGTTGAATTACTAAAGGAAATTAACTGAAAACTGAGATATCCAGAAAAGGTATGGCACGTAGGACTAGAACAATCTACCCCCTCCCCGGGGATAAAGTTTTCGGATCGAAATTCAAACGTATATCACCTGAAGAGGTCCGGAGCGTACAACGGTCGACACGTCATGAATATGACGTTAAAGATGAGGACAACAGTCCGAGCAATGCTGGGTCAAGTCACAGGATCCAACCAACACTTTTATCCACTGGGCTATGTCTCCTTGAGGCATCAGTGCATGAATTTTGGGGACGTATAAAATTAATTCCTCAGTAATCATTTTTTAACCAGAGCTCATATGGCAATTTTGTTGTTCTTATTGCTTTTCTCTGGCACTCCATATTACTGGTTACGTATTGTATTCATTTCTATGCTTGGTCGGCTTAGGAGATTTTTTGTGGCTTAGCATATGTGCTGATTCCTTAAGTTTTCGTATTTTTCAGTGATGTTCTCTGTTTATTATTTCAACTTCATCCCGCAGTGATCTCCCTTTTCCCTCGATATATGGTCAGCTACACCTGATTTTTCTATTTCCCTTCATGTTACGGCTTTACGACGTCCTTGCAGTCTTACGTTAAGCTTCGGTGTGCCTACCGTATTTGAAGGGGTTATCGGAGAAAATACAAAAGATCTGTGGTTCATATAACATCAGAACGACCTTCAAAATGGCTCGATACTTCACAGATACCTTTTCCGAGTAAGACCTCCCCCACCTAGAGGAGAACATGATTGGAAGGACTGTGTGGACGCCATCTTGTGCAGCTGTAGTAAGAAATATGAAGGAGAAACAGGCCGCCCTCTTAATGGCTGCATAAAGAGGGGTAGTTCAATAAGATTGGTTAAAATTGACGATAGCTTCAATAATACAAAATCAAAAGGAACATTTGATACTAGACTTGAATGAAGGCGAAAATCTTTCATCATTACGGAACTGCATATCATAAAATTCATGATTGATGAATGTGTCACTGTAATGAAAGATTGACCAGATTAGAACCCTGACTGAAATCATAGATCAAATGTTGTCAGAACTAATGAGTAGAATTCATCAAAAGAATCCACGCGTTCTTGAATTATGGTAGTCCAACTACGGGGAATGGTATCTAGTACCTGTGAAGATGGTGATGGATTTGTACGCATCATATTCAAGGCGCATTTATGTAATTATTCAAGCTACAGGAATCCACACAAAATAATAACAATGTACATTATTTACATTATTCGGACTCTTCTCCTTATCTTTGTCGCCATATTTATTACAACGTTTCGGCCGTTGTACACTCCGGCCTTCTTCAGGTGGTTGGAATGTCGAACTTAACCCTTTATTTCGCTCACTGGGGTAGACTGTTCTAGTTCCACGTGCCATGTTTAATGAATGTCAGTTATCAGTTATCTCCTGTTAATTTCCCTCTGAAAGTCCTCCACTGCCTTAACCGGGTATTGAACTCACACACTTTGGGTCCTGTCACTGGATCTAACCAACGCCTTTATCCACTGTGTCATGTATCTTGAAATCTATATTGCATAATAAATTTCCGTTACAAACATACTTAGTTTTTAGCCGACGCCTTTCGTCATCTGACAGACTTTTATCAAGGCAAATGTGATGGTTTTATTTTGCAACAAGTATATATTTGATAGTTACTCAAAATGTTTAAATTTAAGAACGCTCATAAATATTCATCAAGTTAACTGAAAAGTTTAGGTGTAAGATCCTAGAATGCGCCATATATTATCTAAGAAAGGAAATTTTTAAATTTAAAAACGCTCATAAATATTCAACAGGGTAACTGAAATCTCTAGGCATTTAGACCTTAAATTACGCCATGTGGCATCCTCAAAAGGGAATTTTTATATTTAAAGACGCTCATAAATATTCATCAGGTTAACTGAAATGTCTAGGCATTTAGACATTAAATTACGTCATGCGACATCCTCGAAAAGGAATTTTTATATTTAAAGACGTTCATAAATATTCATCAGGTTAACTAAAATGTGTAGGCATTTAGGCCTTAGATTATGTCATTTAGTATGCTCGAAAAAGTCGTGAATATGGCAATAATAAAGATAAGGACAACAGTCTGAAAAATGTAAATAGAGATAGAGCTTGTTCCTGAATCCAAAACAAATGCGAACTTGTACTTCAAATACCTGTCATAGAAAGATCGTACCATGACAACGATTGTACTGTCAATCGAACCGTCACTTTTGTATTTAATTGGGGACCCTGACGATCCTGCTGTGGTGTGGAAAAAACTGGCAGACCAATTTCAAAAGAAAACGTCGGCGAACAAGTTAGCGTTGAGGAGAAGAGTATATTCGCTTAAATTGAAAGGTGATTCTGTTAACAGACATGTTAAAGCTATGGCGGAAATATATGAAGAATTCTCAGTCATCGGCGATTCCATTAATGAGGATCATCAAGTTGTACATCTTTTAGCCTATCAAATTCTCATAATAATTTGGTGACAGCGCTTGAAACTAGTCAGGATGAGCCTAAGTGGGTATTGGTGACTGAACAACTGTTGTATGAGCAATCAAAGTTTATAGAAAAAAAGTGGCAGTGCTGAATCCAAAGCTATGGGGTCAAAATATAACAGAAATAGACCAAACTGTTACCGCTGTGATAAAAATGGGCACGTGAAACGCAACTGTCGACTACTTGGTCGAGATCAAAAAAAGGAGATGAATTGGAAAAGGAATTTCTCCAAAAGGAAAGAGACTCCTGTAACTCAGAAAACGGGCACTCTGTTGGTTTATTTGCAAATAATGCCTTACTAACTAATAAGGAAAAGGGGAATATGAGTGTGGACTATGGAGCAACGTGTCACATGTGTTATGATGTGCAAATGTTTCTAAACTTTAGACATCTGGATGCAGCATAGGAAATGACTCTTGGTGATGGTTATTCAGTCGAATCATTTGGGAATAGGAACGAATGAACTGAATGTGAATGATCCAGATCGAAAGCGGCAAAAATGCAGCTTGTATGAGACTTTACATCAGCGTTTCTCAACCGGGGTTCACCGGAACCCTAAGGTTCCGCAAAAGGTCCCCAAGGTTTCCATGAGAACATTATCAAATGGCTCTGAAAGTAAAATTTTCTTAGCCCATTTATTGGTTCACAGGACAATTTGCCTTGATTTATCTTATATCTTTTCAACATTGTCAGTAAAGGATAAAAAAATTAAAAAAAATCAATTATCTGATTTCGTTCTGTTTACATTTATATTATATGATATTATTGGTTACTTATGTTTATATAAGGTATACTGTTTATAAGTATATGATATTGGTTGCTTATGTTTATTTTTACGTTTGAGTTTAGAATTTTTGTGTGAATGAAAACTCTCTGGTGAAGTATTATAAACGAACAGTAGGAATTTTATTTAGCATTACCGAAAAATTTGACAAAGAAGTATTAATTTTTCCTTAAACTAGTTATTCAAAAATATATACTATGATATTTACCACATGAACTATGATGAAAATAAAATGAGAAAGATATAGTATATAATTTTGCTTTTTGCTCAGGGGTTCCTTGAGACATGTAATTTATTTTAAGGGTTGCGCAAGGGTAAAAAGGTTGGGAAACGCTGTTCTATATCTTCCCAAAATATCATGAAACTTACTGAGTGTAGCTAAAGCTACAATGTCTGGAAAGACGTTTGTATTCACTGAAACAAATTGTCAGGTTCTGGATATAAAACAAAAACCAATTGCTACAGCTACCAAAAATACAAACTTGTACTATTTGAACTATGTTGAAGAACTAGAAACGGCCCATGCAACAGCAAAATGTTTAAGTAATGATAGTAAAGAAGAAATTTGGCATCGGCGTTTTGGTCATCTTGGAGCAAAGAATTTGCAGAAACCAGCAAGAGATCATTTAGTAACTGGTCTTGATTCCAATGTCACTAAGGATATGAGCTTCTGTGAACCATGCGTGGATGGAAAGCGTCACCGTTTTTCATTTCCAAAAACTAGTGTAAGCAGATCAGCTGAATTTCTTAGAATTGTACGCAGTGACATTATATGGAAAAATTGAGGCAAAATCACTTGGTGAATCTGAATACATTGTCACGTTTATTGATGTTAAATCAAGATTTGTATGGGTGTACAGGCTCAAACACAAGGGAAAAGTTTTTAAGAAGTTTTTTGGATAGAAAAACATTGTTGAAAAGTCTAGTGAACAGAAAGTGAAAACATTACGCACGGAAAACGGTGGCAAAGTACACTTCAAGAGAATTAGAAAACTACCTACAAAAGGAGGGTGTACACCATCAGCATACTGTTCCTAAGATACCAGAGCAAAATGAAGTGGCTGAAAGGAGGAATCGGACACTGATAGAAACTGTATGAGCAATGCTGATTCGAATCTTCCAAAGATATTTTGGGCAGAAGCATTATCAACAGCTACATATATTCGAAACCGAAGCCCAACAACTATTTCAGGCTTCTTGAACTTCATCATGTTTCAGTGTTAGCAAATTGCTTCATACTTCACTTTTAAAATATGTTGAGGGGTTCTCCCCTTTTTACACAAATGGACTCACCCAATATATACATATACTACGGCTACGTGAAGACATGAGAGAGCAAGACCGAGGAGTCGAGTCCAGAGTGACAGAGTAAAAGGTTGTAGGTAACCGGAAGAGTGAGGGTGAGGTAACAGCGTTGCAAGAGTCACCGTGAGCGAGCACGTAGATTCAGTAAGAAGTCATACAGCAATACTTCAATACCAAAGACTGTATATATATATATATTGCTACTAACCCGTATTCCTGGAACTACTAACCTGCTTTACCAGTTTGTATTATTACGTTAATACATTATTTTCATATATTCATTCCTGGTATTTGTTATTTATTGGTACCGGATTTCAACCCTGAATCCACAACAAAATGTTTAATTTCTCATTCTTTGTAGAGTATTTCATACTTCAGGCTTTACAATCTGCTTCATTTTGCAATTTTGTAAACTGCTACATGTTTCACTTATTGAAAATTATTTCATGTTTGACACGCAAATTGCTCCGTGTTTGTAAAATGCTTCATGTTTCACCCACTCTAAAGTATAAACTGATTCATTTTCCACGCTTTGTAAAGGACGCCACGTTTCACTCTTTGTGAACCGCTTCGTTTCACTCTTTGTGAACTGCTTCGTGTTTCACTCTTTGCGAACTGCTTCGTGTTTCGCTCTTTGTGAACTGCTCCATGTTTCACTCTTCATGAACTGCTTCATTTTCATTTTATGTAAAATGCTTCGTGTTTCACACATTGTAGAGTTTAAAAAACGCTACATAAACGTTCAGGAGATCATAAACGAGGTCGAGATAATGCTGGGAGGTAAGGATGTAGCACAGCGAGAGAGAGCGAGAGAGAGAGAATAGGAAGAGAGAGAGAGAGAGACAGAGACAGAGACAAAGCGTAAGAGAGAATAAGTGACAATAAGAGAGAACGAGAAAGTAACTTAAAATAAGAGGGAGATAGCTAGAATGTGAAAATAGATTAGGATAAGTGAAAAAGAGGAGATGAGTAAAAATAAAAGAGAAGGGAGGGGAGGAATTAAGAAATGTCGGATAAAAAAGGAAAAAGAAAAAGAGAAAGAGAAAAAGAGAGAGGAAAGGGGGAAGTAAGAAAGGAAACGTGATGGAAAATAAGAAAGAAAAAAGTCGGGTAGATGGAATAAATGTGAGAAAAGATGTCTGACAACTGTGCCCAAGTATGAAATAAGAATTTAAAAGGAATAAAGAGGATAAATAAATAATATGTGTGTGTAAGAGAGAGAGAGAGAGAGAGAGAGAGAGAGAGAGAGAGGGGGGAGAGGTGTATGAGTATATATGTGGTTTAATCTGACAAAAAAAAGAAGAATGGTTTGTTAATCAAGTAGACACCCATTCCTTAACAGCGTGATGAAAATAAATGACATCAGGATGCAGAGTTAGTGAAGCAACCAGAAACTATTTTAAGCTACAATTTTTTATCATTGAAAATATTCATCACCAATGAGTACTTCCGGTGTTTCTGTTGCAATGCACTTCCGGTTACGGTGTCAATATTTTCTTACAGGCTAGAAAGCTTAAAAATCTAAATCTAAACACCAGGGTTATCGCCTTGAAAGCTTTACAACAAGACGGCTATAGTTAAGAGCATGACCTGATGTCTATGGCAACGGCCGTGAAAACAAGGACATTTTTAAAATTAAATATTTTATATTTAATTTTTTAAATTTAATTTATTTTTTTGCACATGCGATGTGCCTTGCAACAGAATTTGCCATATAACAATGATCCCCAAAATTTTTGCGCCACGGACCGGTATCATGCAAACCAATTCTTCCGAAGCCTGGGGTGGTGATCGGTGTCGGTCACGTGCATAACAAATCGATAAAATGGGGGAAAAAAAAGTTTTTATTCTTCTGTCTACGGCCCAGTAACAAATTTTCCATAGCCCGGTACCGGTCCGTGGCCCAGTGGTTGGAGACCGCTGCCATATAAGCAGACTAGAATGTAGGCCAACAGTCTGTGATGCAGCATCTTGGTTGTACAGCCCTGGGTTTTCAAAAGGATATATCCGAGTTTCACGCACACGCCGAAGATATTACCAAAATCAAAAACAGGGTTTGCGAGTTCATGACTACTGACAGGCAATGATAAACTGTCCACAATTATAAGATTTATTAGACGAGCGGCATGCTCAAGTCTTGACGTAAATCGTTTCTTTTATAATCATGTACGTTCGACTGGAAACGTAAGCAGAGATCACAATTAATTAAGTGGTCAGACAGTGGACATTGCCAACCGGATAAGGACGTCAACGTTAAATAATGTTCAGTTAAAAAGAAATAAAGAAAGATTTAATAATTAGCATAATCTAGAGAAACGCATGCAAACACAGGAACAAGCACGCACGCACACATGTATTTTGAAACATGTAAAAACATGATTTAAAAAAAAAAATATTACACTTATTTTTTTTCCATTTAATGCCGAAATGGTGGAAGCTTGTCTGGCTAGATCACTTACGACTGAAAAATGCGTTCGATCCTCACTAAGTGCTCCATACTTTCGGCCTTGTGCCGCATCTGAACTACACTTACAAAATCACTGTTTACTGTCGTCACAACTTCTTATGAGCCGTGTCCCTTCAGGGCGTTAGCGATCATGGCTCTCCACAATTTCCTGCCCTTTGTAGTGCTTAATAAATGTTGTCCTTTTAATATCCACCCCGAATCCCTGATCCGCCATCCATTTACTCAAGCTCATTCTTCTTCTTCTATGTGCAATGTCCCTTCAGGACGCTAGCGATCGTGGCTCTCCACAATTTCCTGTTTTTTGTAGAGTTTAATAAATTTGTTCTTTTTATTACCTCCCCTAAACCTCGATCCGTCAACCATTTACTCAAGCTAATTCTTCTTCTTCTATGTACTGTACTCCCTCAGGACGTTGGCGATCATGGCTCTCCACAATTTCATGTCCTTTGTAGTGCTTAATAAATTTTGTCTTTTTACTATCTTCCCTAAACCCTGATCCGCCATCCATTTACTCAAGCTCGCCATGTAGGTCATGCGTTGCTTTCCGCTGTCTATCTTAACCTCGATCTGTCCTATGGGTATCAAATTTCCAAACCTTCTTTCCTCGTGCCCAGAAATTTCAACTGTCGTTTCCTGTTGTTAAGCATAAATGACCTTTTTGCTATCTCTGGAACTTCATCGTTGCGCACGTGTTCGGTCCATGGGATTCTCAACTACCAAAGAGAAAAGTAAAAGGTGATAAGTATGGAGATAAAAGAGAATGGTGATTTTCTAAACATAGTTTAGATGTGACACAAGGCAGAAAGTGTGGGCACACTGTGACGACTAAACTCACTATTGTCTCAATTGATCTAGATTGATATTTGATTACATCACGTTCAAGTTCCCATGGAGATATTAAGAGCATAAAATTTTGACTGGTGTCAAACCGTCAGCATACGGATAGGAAATGAATTAAGCAAGCAAAAATATAAAGGGAACAATTTTCAACAGAAGCAACAACCAAAATGCATATCACATGGAACTCGAAGAGAAAAAATATGAATAATCAAATTTCTGACATTCCACACTACTTTGAAGGACTACCAACAGCAGCAACAACTAAAATGAATAGTACATATTACTTGAAGAGAAAATAATGACATAATAATTTTGTTGACATTCCACACTACTTTGAACAAAAGGTTAGGAAGGAAACTGCCATCAATATTGAAAAGAGTGATAACAGAAACCACATCAAATGAGGACTACCAACAGCAGCAACAACTAAAATGAATAGCACATGTTACTTGAAGAGAAAATTCGGTTGTATGAAACGATCATTCAATGATGATGATGATGATGATTTTCTTCAGGACGTGGGCGAATACAACTGCCTGAGTAGAACTTCATCCTTATGAATGGTATATGAAGGAGAGAATGAGGATGAGTCGACAGTGTATGTCGCATGTTGGATCTTAGCTTTGAAGGCCTGAACTGGTAGAACCAAGAAATGTAGTTTGCCCGGACATCTGCCATGGCAATAGCGATAGAGTATATATATATATATATATATATATATATATATATATGAATCCTTTTCTTCTCCCTTCATGGTAATTAGCAGACTGGGTTCTACAACCTTGGATGGTAACTGGTCTAGAAGGAGGACAACTCTCAATTCAAAACGTACGGAAGTTACTTTAGGGGACCTTGTGGCACATAGTGCACCAGGTGTCTGTATTCGGCCCTTCAAAAAGTGTGATTGGTTCTGCACAAAGCCCTCACTATTATAATCAAATCATATGCGCTGGTGTCTGGGCTGTCAGTTCTTAGAAACTGAGTTGCTGACCCTCATCCGTCGAATACCCCTATATATATATATATATATATATATATATATATATATATATATATATAGAGAGAGAGAGAGAGAGAGAGAGAGAGAGACAGACAGACAGACAGACAGACAGACAGACAGAATTAATAATAATAAAAAAAGCCCGTCCTGAGTAAGACGATAATCTATATCCAACGGCAAGGCCTCTGATCAGGTTTTGAGGAGCGTGGATTCACCTTTTAGTTGCTGGTGTTTCCAGGTCCACCCTGACCCGGGGTGGTACCACCTGTTAGGGTCCCAGCTATGGGCGAATAGTTGACCCCCAAACTGGGGTCAAAACACTATGAAAGTGTAAAAATAAGTTTTAATGCCAGCAATACATTTTTATAAAAGGTTATTACCAGCAATGAATTTTTGAAGAAAAAAAATCATTACTAGCAATACATTTTTTTAAAAAATTACCAGTAAAACATTTTTGAAAAAAAATATTACCAGCCACATATTTCAGGAAAGAAATATTACCAGCAATATATTTCAAGAAAAAAATATTAGCAGCAATACATTTTTGAAAAAAAAAATATTAGCAGCAATAAAAATTTTGTCGGCATTAAATAACACATTGAGGTTGATATGTCCTAAACCAAACCAAACCAAACAATTAAAATCTTTGTCACTCAACTGATTGATATTACCTTCAGCATCCCGATTCGAGAGTTTTGTAGACGGACCCCCCCCCCTCGGTAATCACTCCATCCACTCATCAGGAGGTAAATAAATTCCCTCTGCACGATGAAGGTATCATATGGATTCTGTTTCGAATTTGCAGAGGAAGCAGCATAATGAAATAAGTACGGAACCTGCAAATGTGATTATGAAGAGCTCATAAAATGTTCGCAGCCTGTACTATGAACATAATCAAGCGAAATGGCTAAATATAATTTTTTAAAGTTTTACTTTTTAATTGATCTGAGAACTTTTCAGCACACCCTTGAAAATTCATTTAAACTTGTAATTATTATTTAATATTTACTTTGTACGCTTTAGAATTAATAAACTCATCTTTTAAGAAGTCATAAAAGAATTTTCAAATACAGTGTCACCCGGATATAAGAGAGTTGTCGGGACCGGAGAAGTCTCTTATATCCGGGTTTCTCTTATATCCGGGTTTGGTCTATTTTAAATACACTAACACAGGCTCTAATCTGGGACCAGAGAAAATCTCTCTTATATCCGGGTTTCTCTTATATCCGGGTCTCTTATATCCGGGTTACACTGTATACGTTAAAAATAATATTATTTTTCGATTTGTGAGATATCACTATGGATGAAGATGGTCATTTATTTCGATATTCGATAAATAAGAGTAAGACTAAAAAGGCGTGCGTTACATAGGATTTTTTTTATTTTAGTTTTGTCCTTCAAATACCCATGATTGTCTTATTATTGCAATTAAAAATGATGAAAAAAAAATCAATTTAGGGCTCGTCCGGGATTTGAACCCGGGACCTCTCGCACCCTAAGCGAAAATCATACCCCTAGACCAACGAGCCAACTGACGCTGAATGTCTCGAAATTAAGTATATGAACTGAAAGTAACTACGTAGTAAATTATAATTGTAGTGATGAAATTAATATGAAAAATATCGCAAATAAAGAGAAAAATTGAGAAAGAAAGAAAGAAAAAGAAAGAAAGATCAGAGAGAGGGAGGGAGGGAAGGAGGGAGAGAGAGAGAGAGAGAGAGAGAGAGAGAGAGAGAGAGAGAGAAGGGTTGGGTATGTCCGGATAAAGGGGAAAAACGAAAAAGTGAATACGAGTTAAAATACAATTCTAATTCCTTTTTTTGTTCTAAAATTTTATGTTGCCTTGCGCCAAACTTGACTTAATTTAATTTAGAGAAGCAATGAAGATTATTACTGTTTTTTATATCCAAAATGACGCTTCAGACAGCCAATAATTGTCAGCATTTTTTTTTGTTCAACGACGGTTTTAAAAATCAAATGTCTATCTTTGAAAAGGGACTTTTTTTTGTGTGTCCGTGGCATTATTTATTTCCTACAAACTATCATTTCTTATGAAACAACCATATTATAAATGTTGGATGCAGGAATTATGACTTCCAATGCTTAGTACGAGAAGCGGATGAACAGTTTTCAGACCGACGCACATCCCCCAAAAAATCTGGCCAAGCATAAACAGAAACTTAAAGAAAATATTCTTGTTTATTTTGTACTTTAGCGCTTGTATATTACATATGCGGGTAAATATCGGCATAGAAAGGGAATGAGACATTCCCAGTTCAATTCTCGCTTGATTCCCTTTCGTTCACTTCGTGGAAAAGGCATGAATCCATCTTACCTCCTGCTACAGGTTAATAGCAGGACAGACTGGGCGGCAACCAGTATCGGAAAACTGAATTCAAAATCAGCCTTAAGTGGGATGGGCTTCGTCAGGTTATTTTGGCTTAGACACACCACGGTTACTATAGTTGCAGCAAATGTGGTGCTTCTGGTACCTCACGGATTACGGAACACACACACACACACACACACACATATTTACAGAAATAATAAATTCAAGAATTGTTATTTAAAAAGACCTATAGCCCCAACCCATGCAAATCATATTTGCCGTAAACTTACGCGTGTACTTCATATCCAATCTGTTTCGATGACTGCTTTTTTTGCATGACAGATTTCTTGCATTATTTCTTGTTCAAGGTTTGTGGAAATAAATATGTCTCCTTATTTTGATTATTTTTGCTTTATTTTATTTATTTATTGTCATTTTATCGGGCAGTTCCTTCATTTTGTTATACAATCTGTTTCATTAAATATTTCAAGTGTAATTTCGAATCGTCAGTCCTCTCTTTATAGTATGATCGATTTTTATAAACCGTGCAGGTAGGTTCGTCTATTATCCGGTTCACACTCCTCCCGGGTCTTTTGAACAGGAGTAGAAGTTTATCCTTTGTTTCCTGTTTAGGATTGGGTTTACATTTCTTCTAAAGTATTTCATTCTCTTTCACTCCCAGTAACCCCCTTGTGTCTTAGTGGCATTGTCGCCTTGCTTGGGGTGAATTCATTAAAAAACAAAATTAATACGCCAATTGGATTTGCATATGTTTTTCTATAGCTTTTAATATCGCCACTTTTAATATATGCATGGGAGACTAAGAGTTATCTCCCTTGTATTAGCTATGCCAGGTGGCAATGTCTTTAACTATGAGAATGGCGGCCTTTTGGAATGAAAAAAAAGAAACAGACCAAAACCAACAATAAAATTTAAGAAATAAAAAGAGCAGTGCATATTGCACGCAGTTGAACTAAAACCAATGGCAAACAAAATTTGCACCTGAAATGACGGGTCGTCCTTGTTAGTGAAGGTGAAAGGAAATGGAACAAATTTCAACAAGGCGATATTTACATATGGCTAATAAATAATTAACAAAAAAGAAAAATAACTGGAAAGAAAGAACACATTAAAACCTAGCTATTAGAAATGTTGTGTGTTTGCATGTGTCTATGATACGCGCATGTGTGTGTGTGTGTGTGTGTGTGTGTGTGTGTGTGTGTGTGTGTGTGTGTGTGTGTGTGTGTGTTTTAAAAGAATTAAGCCACCCAGGAAAATATATTATTCCCAAACCGAGAACGAGTTCCGCGTGTGTCTGGCTACTACCGGATGTTGAAAGGGAAAAAAAAATGAAAAACATGAAGTATCCCTTTTTATAGCTGTTTAACATCGCCGCCTAACGGCGTCTTGGTAAACTTGGCAAACCAAATGCGGGTAATCCCACAATATGAAAACGCAAATATAGGTAATTGGGAAAAATGTATTTAAAAATTTACAAGTGAAAATCTAATAAAAATGTAACAAAATATATCGTAAGTTTTGATGGCGTGTGCAAACTAATAAATTTATTAAAATAATTTATGATATTTGTTGGAGAGAGAGATTTTCATCATCTATCTGTGCAAGAGACAGATCAGACCAAGAATAAAGTATTGTTGTCATATTTTGGCTGGTGTTGTCCAATCCTCACTGTCCAGCCTCGAGTTCAAAACTGCTTACGCGGCCTTGTGAATGAGAAATTATTCGCACCTTTTGACTCTTATCCCACAGACGAAACGTTGCTAGCCTTTCACTACCCTGTGGTACAAGTTCGGACGAGTTACATTCATTAATTCCCTTTGCTCAGACGTTTACATTTAGTACTCGCCATGCCACGTTCAGTGTCGAATCATCCTCAATCCCTTCGTATTCCATTGGTAAGGAGGAAGTTCTACTCAGTCTGTTACTTCCCCAGAACTGTTGCTCTGTGTAAAAGACTCCCGAATCGATGCTTCCCTGACAACTACAATCTTTCTCTCTTCATGTCGAGGCCCAACCGATATCTATACTATCCATCCACATAAAATGCATGTCTTAATTCCTCCTCCCATTCCCTTACAACAATCTCATTCCAAACCTTTACATTGAGTGTGGACTTTGTGTTTCGTATAGGCTGAACTAACAGTAAATAAATATAAACAAACAATGGCACGTGGAATTAAAACTATCTATTTCCGTGGACCTAAGCGTTCAACATTCCACCTGAAGAAGTCCGGGGCGTACAACAGCCGAAACGTCGTGAATATGGCAATCATAAAGATAACGACAACAGTTCAAACAATATAAATAGTGTAAATAATTACATTTTTTTTTCTCATTCGATTATGAATTATTTTTTTTATTTTATAGATGAACACTTTTTTATTCAGATTTTTTCTCAAATAAACCTTTAAAATAATGAAAATAAATAAAGGATTTGTTTGGTTCAGGAACTCGAAGGACTTGCACTTGAATATCCTAAAGAGAAGAAAAAAAATCCTTTAAAGACTTTGACTTAAGAACTAGATATTTAATGGCAATCAATTGGAAAACGCGTGATAAAGAAAAGATGTTTTGCAGCAAATATTTTTGATTTTCAAAAAGAGACAAAAATGACTAAAAACAAAAAATATAGTAAAAATAATTTTATAATTTAAGAAAAAAAATTTGTTTAGTATAAAAAAATAATCAAGTTCAATTTGTAATCAACTTTATTAGTGCAAAATGTTGGAAATAAAAAACTTGGGCTCGTCCGGGATTCGAACCCGGGACCTCTCGCACCCTAAGCGAAAATCATACCCCTAGACCAACGAGCCAACTGCTATAAAGTTTTCTTTAACAATTTAAATGGTGTTAGTTCCCAGCTGATGCATAAATGTGTCAAGAGAGAAATGTGTTGTGATAAAGGCTGGCTGCTTCCTGCTCAGCTACAAAAACGTCAAAGAAACGATTCTTTTTTTCGTAAGCAACTGAAAAGATTTTATATTTTCACTCGTTGCCAAGCAAATTTTTTTTTCCCAAAGTTTTAAAAACAACTACTGAGAATTTCACAAACTTTTTTTTTTTTTTTTTTTAGTATCTGAATAGTAATTTGATTTTGTCAAACAAATTTTTATCTGCTTCACGATCCTCGAAATTGCAATGCTCCAGAAACAGTAAGTAAATGAAACGACTTGATGATTTCAGAGAAATATCAGCAAGTGTCGGCTTTCGCGAGAAAGCTTGCTTTGAAAATCAGGATTCATTTAAGTTTTACTTGAAATCAGCATTTCATTAAGTTAAATAAGACAGTCTCTCTTGTTCAGTTAATTTATTTCTAATTTTTAAACGAAATAAAAAGTTAATTGTTTAAAATCAACTTTAACAGCTTTGTGTGATATTTAATTTAACTTTAACAACAAATAATAATAAATCAGATGATGAGTATTTTTAATTTTCCTAAATAAATTTTAATTAGAAATCTCGTAAGAGCGAGAATTAAAAGTTTTATGTTGGAGTTGTTTATTACTTTTTCTTATTTTGTTCTTAGAAATTTCAAAAGTTTTATTATAAAAGTTCATAAAAGAAAGAAATCTCATAGCGTCTTTTGAAACTTGTTCGAAATCTTTAAAAACTATTATTAGAAAACTGCAAAAGGACTTTTGAAAAGAAAGTAGAACAGTCCATTCATTTAAAAAAAACAAAAATATGTTCATAAAAGTTTTCATATGATGATTGGACTCTTCCGTAGTTTTCGACGCATGAAGCCCCCAAATTTACTTTTGGCTTTGAACCTTACACACACACACACACACACATACACACGCTAACAAAAACAAAATTTATGCATTTTTTTCCGAAATGAAATCAACAAATCATTCATTAGCCTCTGTTTTTTTTTTTAAATGTCCCAAACCAAAACTAATGGAATTATCCGAATTTTTTTTTAATGAAATTGTCAGTGGTGTACTTATTCATTGAGTCAATGAAAGTACACCACTGACAATTTCATTAAAAAAAATTCGGATTTAAAAAAAAAAAACAGAGGCTAATGAATGATTCATTGACGAATGAATAATTGTATATAATATACTGAATTTTATTTTAACGTTATGGAAATATAAGTTAATCCACCTTTTCGATATCTTGTGTGTACCGGTACGTTTTAATTGGCGGGGGGGGTCGTAAATTTTTTTTTTTTACTGTTATATAAACAAAAGTCCGTAAAGATGTTATTTCAGTAAAAGTAAAAAAAAGTTATTTATAATTATAAGTGACTAGTAGTGTGAAGTGAACATAGCGAAAATTCATCCCGAGCCTTCCCAAAAAACTCGAAAAATTAATTGAGAGTTGTTACTTGCATAATTTAATAATTAATAAAACATTATTTTCTTTCATTTGACAAGGGAAAAATTTACATTTATATTTTTTTTAAATGACTTGTAATTTTTCTCTGTGATTTTGAAATTCAACCCGTTTCTGTTCGTAAGAAGAGTTTTTTTTTTTTTAAAACATGTTTGAAGTATCAAAGAATATAACGTTTGTTAAAAATGCTATTTTCGAGTTTGAACCTTTTATAATTTTTTTTTTTTTTTTCATTTTTTCGACTGTTAGATTATTTTTTGAACAGAAGTTTAAAAAAGTAAATAATTTTGGATTACTTACTTCCTTTGACTGATTACTTTTTCCTACTGGTAGAGTAAATATCTTAGTAATTATTGCTCATTTTTTTTAAAAAAAATTTATGGTAGCATTTTCAATCTTTTTAAAAAAAGTCGCTTGATGCTTGAAAATGTCAGTAATTTTTATGGCAATTTACTGAAAAAAATCAAAGTGAAAGCTATCAATAACTCTGTTCAGTTAATTCAGTTGAGTAACTTTACCAATTTTCCTCGCTCTTCCTTCGTAGCAATTTAATAAATTCACTAAATGCAGAATCATTAAAAAAAAAAAAGAAAGAAAAAGACTTCACTGGGTGCATTTTTTTAATCAATTCACCCCAAGCAAGGCGATAACGCCACTAAGATGCAAGGGTCTACTGGCAGTGAAAGAGAAGACAAAAACTTTAGAAACAACCGGAAACCTAGTATTTCAGAGTTTTAGGCGGAGATGTTAAAGGTAGAGAATTGAAGTAGAATTTAAAAGGTACCGGAAACCCGTTCCTAAACAGGAAACAACTTAAATGTTTTATGAAATCAAAAAAATAAATAAATAAATATCAGTAGCTTTTAATTAATCTATTTTTTATACTTCTAATGAAGTATACAAAAATTATTCATTCTAAGTTTTATAAAAGCACATAATATAAAAATTAGATTATTCAAATATTGGTAATATATTGATAATTTATTTTTAAGCATAAACAATACCAATTTATTGCGCTGATGGTGCTCCATATTTCTTTAATTAAAAAAAAAAAAATCGCGCGACTTTTAAGAGTCAGGGATGACAGTATAAAACTGCTGTTGTTGTGCTGTGATCTTGATGACAGCTCACGGGCTACCGGGCATAAATAAACGTTTATTTCAATTAGGTTTTAAGTAAAAAGTAAGCATAACTTTTACAAAAATCAGTTAAATAATTCTTACTAATTTACTTTGAAACATATATCTAGAACAAATATTCAATTTTTAAGACATTTCTGAATTTATTATTTACATTTTCCGTCTATAATGGCGGTTCAATAAGTGACGAATTTACTGCGTGTTACTGATGTACGGACGTGAGATTTTCGGGAATCTGCTTCAGACAGTTTCAGACAACACAGGAGTACAAAACCCGTTTTACAGATAGGTAGGGACATAAAAAATAGTTAAAATAAAAGTATAAATGCCAATGTTTTAAAAATTCCTAAAAGCATTATTTACACTTTTAGGCTATTTTATTTAAAATAAAGCGTAAATTTAACTTCAAAGACGACATTCAAATATTTGAAATGTGTTTTTCGCCGGGATATTAAGTAGTCCATCTGAATATCTCCATATTCTTTTCTAACGAAAAAGACACAAAGGTTGTGAGTTTTTTAGCTGAATTTTTTAATGAAACTTATTACCGATTTTATTAAAATGAACAGTTTGAAAAGCTGAAATCGATTAATTTTAATTAATATCAACATTAATTGATCATTTCAGCTTTTATTTTGTTAAATTTGAATTTGAAAAAAGCAAAAAGAAAAAAAAGAATCCATAGCAGAATTCAATAGATAAATATAGTCTTTTAGTTTTAGCACTTTGAATTTAAAAAATGTATAATTTAACACTTAATCTACTAGCAGTAGAGCCCGGCATTGCCCGGCGATGTAACAATAAGAGATAGATCAAGTATCGACCATCATAAATACTGAAAAATAAAATTGACAAAGATTATTGTTTAAGGTTGACGGACACGCATGTCTTAATAAGTTTTTTTTTTTTTTGTTTTTTTTACGAATTGGTCAAACCCAAATTCAAACAAAAACATTGTTTTCAATCGTTATGAGTCTACCGATTGAATAGAATTTTATTATAAACAATTGTCTTGTAAATGGAATTTTTAAAGCATTCTGAATGTAAAAATAAAGAAAAAAGTGTGCAAGACAATAAGAAACACTACCTGCCAAAAAAAAAGTGAAGTTTTGTTGAAATCGGTTGGAAAATGTAGGAAATCCGATCCCATATATAAATGAACACACACACAAACAACATGGGTTTTATAATAAGTATAACTCGATATGAGTTGTCCCCCTTTCATTTTCGCGATGCCTCTTAATCGTGTTTTCAAATTGATTTTGTGCAAAAACAATTGTGTTTTTCCAATTTTTGGCGCTGTCAGAACCACTGCAAGGTAATTTTACGTAGTCCTGTGAAGTTTTGTTGAAATCAATTGAAGAATGTAGGAAATCCGATCCAATATATAGACGTACAGACACACACACACACACACACAACCTGGGTTTTATAATAAGTATGATACTATTTTCTTATTCGTGTTTTGTAAATTATGTATTTTCATACATTTTTGCATATTACTGACGTACGAAACTGACGTTTTTCGGGAACCAGTCTTCAGTCAGTTACCGACAACACAGCAATACAAAACTCGTGTTACAGATACGTAGCTGCATAAAAATGAGCAAAAATAAAAGTATAAAATAAATGAAAGAATAAAGTAAACTCCATCGCAATAAATTTACGAATATATTGACCCCTGTACCAACTTTCAGCTTTAAAAGGAATTGTAGAACTAAAAAAAATTTTTTTTAAATTAATAAATACTTCTTAAAATGTACAGTAATTGAAGAATTAGACTGCTAAAAATTATCATTGATATCCGTTTTCTTATACATAGTGGTTATTTTTTAAACATTATTTTATTATAACAACTTTCAAACAGATCGACTCTAATTAATGCCTGCATTATAATTATGTTTTAGTGTTTGTAAAGAAAAACTTTAAAAATCTTTATAAATGGTAAAACAAACAAATTAGACAGATTCAAATTATAACGGACACATTGGTAAAACATATTCTATTAATTCTAGTTTCAGACAATATAAAAACCATTTATATAGAAAATTATTAATGAAATACAATATCCTTCCTGAGTGGATATCATATTAAAATAATATTTAATTTATTCAGAAAGAAAAATTATAAAATATTTGCCACATATATCAAATAATTAATCTGCAAATTTTCAGCTTTTAAGCATGTAGAGTTAAGTGATTAAAAATCTTATACTCTTCAAGTAACACATTTAAGTTTTTCTGTTAGTTATTCACACACATTCATGTGTTTACTACTAGGTCCGCACAACAGGAATAAATAAATGACAACGTATTAAGTAATTAGTCCGTGTGATAGTCCAACTAGTAGTCGGAGAAAAAGTTCGAGTTGTTACGAAGTCTTCCTGTGTATCGAAGTCCACGGCTACTCCGTTCACGTGATTATGGCGGATGCAATATTTTTTCAAGACATTGACCTCTTTTCTTCATTGCGTCACCATTTCATTTCTTTATCCTTTATAACAAGTCTATTTAGATTATATAATCAACCTAATTTCTCTTTAGTTGCTTGATTAATACCAACATAATGTAAATACTCATGAACATTATATAATACCTTTTATACTTCGTAGCAACTCAGGATTTATTTCCTTTAGACATTAAGTGCGTAGAAAGCCCTGGAGTTGTTATTATACACCTTTGTCATATAACCCGGCGATTTTTCGTCGATCAAGGAGGAGAGAAGGAGAAGGATCGCAGGCCCTTGTGAACAGGGCACTTGGATGGGTTTTGTATTGAGTTACAGCCCATTTATTTTTGTTCTGCCAACTAGACGCTATTTTCCCTTATCTACCGGCGTTCCTGGCTTTTATTTACTTTCGGCTACCACAGCCCTTTAGCGTCTGGCGTTCTTACTCCACTTCTGCCGTTTCTGACCTGTGCATACTTCCGGCCACATCTGCTTCCGGCTTTCGTTCCAGCACTTGCCACGGCTAAAAGCCCCTACTACTACTAGCATTTCTGGATCTGCTCATACAATGGAACAGCCCCTTACTGCAGGCTTTTCTAGACTTGCGCAGCTATTTACTGCCCGCTATACAAGGAGAGACCATCTTTGGCGTTAATAGACCTGCTTGCAACAGCCCTGAACTTCCGGTTAAGCATTGGTCCCTACTTCCAGCATCCCTATTTCAACCCAACTCACCAGGTTGATCGATGTTAATAGACCCTCTTACAACATCACTGGACTTCCGCCTTGGTCCCTACTACTGGCATCCCTATTTCAACCTAACTCACCTGGTTGATTGGCGTTAATGGACCTACTTACAACAAACCTGAACTTCCGGCATCCCTATTTCAACTCACCTGATTTCATAGGAATTTGTTACATGCATATCGTCCAGGCATCAAACAACCTATTCCGTACACTTATATTAAATACTACGTTTGACTTATCCAGCAAATACCCAGATATTGGCTATTATTTTCCCACCGTTTCATCAACACCTGCACCGGACAATACACCTATTTCGGCCTATCTTCAACTATAAACTTCCTGCGTTTCCTTTCAACCTAACTCACTTGGTTTACTCAACGCCAACACCGGACATTTAAACTGAACTTTCTTCCCCTTTAGCTATATCGTCCAGACTTGAAACAATCTATCTCGGACACTTGGCTTTAAATACCACGGAAGGTTCATCGTTGGACTTAATCAGCGACTATTCAACGCTTTCACCAGACATTTAAATGGAACTTTCAAACTGTGGTTTTTCAAGAGAACTTAACTTACCTGGAAGTAAGTAAATTGAGAGATACTGACCGGATAGAAGAACATAGATAATATAGCTGTGACTAAATGTTAAAAGTAAACATTTAGACACAGCTATATTATTTATGTTCTTCTATCCGGTCAGCATCCCTCAATTTACTTAATTCTGCCTTCATTGACTTGATTCATTGTTTGTTCATGTTCCTTTCATCTATACACTACTTTTGTATATGATGTAAATAAATTTTGCATTAATTTTGAGTTTATCGTTTTGTTGTCCTCTTGTTGACCTGTCAGGTACATCGTCTTTTATTTTTAAATGTTAGCGGACCTCATGTGAATATCCTTATTTGGGCGCACAGGCCATTTTATATCACGCACTCTCCAGGAGGTCCACTACATGTGTCAAATATTTCCTGTTATTCGAAAACCGTCGTCATAAAAAGAAGCTAGATTTAAAAAAAAAAATTATAAAACTCCTCAACAATTTTTAGAAATATACTTTGGAAATATTTTGTATTTACACTTTATCTTCCTTCTTTTTTCTCTTTCTTTTTTCTCTTTCCTTTTTCTCTTTCTTTTTTCTCTTTCTTTTTTCTCTTTCCTTTTTCTCTTTCCTTTTTCTCTTTCTTTTTTCTCTTTCTTTTTTCTCTTTCCTTTTTCTCTTTCTTTTTTCTCTTTCTTTTTTCTTTGTAGTAGAGTTGAATATTTTTAGATGGCCAAATTTTCACACACACAAACTTTCACAATACCATTATAACCTATAAAATTTACACAGATAAATCCTATTACCAAAATTACTACAGAAAATACAGGAGCGCTCCCTCTGTGTTGATTAATTCAGGACCAGCCCCAAAGGTTTACCAACCATCTTTGCTTTGATTATTTTATGTCTTCAATCTTTTTGTAAGTGGCAAAATTCTGCAATAGATTTTTTTAAAAATCAATTCACTCAAAGCAAGAAGATAATGCCACTAAAACGCAAGGGGCTACCGGGAGAGGAAGAGGATGAAAAAAAAAATTATAGACGGAGCCAGAAACCCAACCCTAAAAAGGAAACAAGGGATAAACCTCGAATTCTGTTCAAAAGACCAGGGAGGTGTGTGAACCGGACGATAAAATTAGTTTCTTAGAATTTTTCAATATTATACGAGTATAGCTAAAATAACATTGTCATCTACTTTACTATCTTGACCCACAGTGTTAGAGAGGCGGATGCTGATTCTGTGTTAGACGTTAAACTTTCCAGCCAATACTTTTTTCTGGTCTTGTTACGGATAGCAGCTTGTAGTGGATCTAAGAAGGTTGCGTGGATATTTAAGATTGTGCTGTAAATAAAATATGCAATATCCACAAACATAAACTATAAGAAATGGCCAAATGGTAACGATATTCAATCACGACAAAAAATACATATTTGAAACAACAGATTAAATTTTATATACACAATTTACAATTTCTTTGTTTGTAATGATGTGTGCAAAAGCATATTTTACAGAAAAAGTTCTTTGCTGTTTCGGAAATATTCAATGTCTAAAAAGTTGTCTGCCTTTCATTAAAAAGGTTGAATTTAACTTAAACAAAAGATTTTCTATGAAAGATATTGAGTGAAAAAGTTGTTTTAAAATTTTTCTAATCTCTCATAAAGGAAGTTTGCTTCTTTGGTGGCACATAATTACGAGTGTATCTTTCGCGCGTGTGAATCTCAAATGCGACGAAAATTCGTTTGCTATTTCTATTTCTAGTTTTCTTAACAACGAAATCGGCTCCAACGAGGCTTGGTAGCTGTTGCGAATTTTTCTGAGAAACGCGTGGGCGAATGTGCTCGTCTGAAAACATTTCAGCACCTATTTCACTGGAAATCATAATTCCTTTTACACCATCATTTCTGTGTCAGACATTTGAAATACTGATTTGTAGGATATAATAATAATGACAACTTACACAACTGAGTTCTTGAAAAGTTTCTTCCAAAAATATATATAAGTTTACCACCTCCCACACCGCCCCCGTAGGTTCCTGAGTTTCGTAAAACAGTTACTGACGTAAGCGTTGTTCTGAACATACAAAAAATAAAAAAGAAATAATGTCCACTGCTTCAAAGATATTCATATCAAGTTTAGTGCAAGGCGACATTTAGAACTCTAAAAGAAATGAACATTGTAATTAGAAATTAATGATTTGTATTAATTTTTTTTAGCATATCTCTCTCTCTCTCTCTTATTTTATTTTTATTTGTCTTAATTTATAGCAATTTTTTTTTGCAAATTTTATCGCTCCAGTAAAAACTTACTTAAATAGTATAGTTAGTTTCGAAGCAGTCATTATCGGCTGGCTCGTTGGTCTAGGGGTATGATTTTCGCTTAGGGTGCGAGAGGTCCCGGGTTCAAATCCCGGACGAGCCCAAGTTTTTCTCTTTTTTTTTTTTTAACATTTTTAAAGATAATAATGCGTAATTGAAGGATAAAACAAAAATAAAACTCACCCATCGAATATCGCATTGATATATCATCTTCTCCCAAAGATAAGAATATAGCGAGATCTCAAAAACTGAAAAATAATACTTTTTTTTAAACGAATATTTGAAAATTCTTAATATATTTTTAAAGATTTCTTAAAAGACGTGATAATGATAACTCAAAACTCACTTTGACGACCAACGCTTCGGAAAATTCAATCGGATCAGTTCTACATCAGAAGTAAAATGGCTCATAAAAAACAATTACATTTTTCTCTATAAAATTGAACAACGCACAACATATATACCGTACCTTCCAGAAGAAGTTACTCGCAATTTACTTTATCAATAAGGCACTTCCGTCATCTGCTCTAAGGGCGAGATTATGTAGTGTTCACGAATCACAAGCCTTGCACGTGAATACAGACAAATATACACCCAGAGATACCCGACAACTGGATTATATATCCCAATTTACTTCATATATCTTTACATTAAAGGTTTAGACCTGTGGTTCTCAACCGGGGTCTATATGGACCCAAGGAGTCCATGTAACATTACTGGGTTTTTTACACACAAAAAACATAGAAGATTGGGGATTCACCCTAATATTTTAGTGGTCCCTAGAGCAATTTTACTTCGGATCGGTTGTCACAAATGAGAATTGGAATTTCTACAGTAATCTACGCCATATTAAAATATTAAAATTCGAAAAAAACAACTCTAAAACTAACAGAAAAGGTGATCAAGCAACGTAATTTAGCGTCCCTTGTACTGTACTGGATGTTTTGATTGTAAAAGGATTATATATATATATATATATATATATATATATATATATATATATATATATAAAAGAAAAATCATATATTATATAAATATTATAATTGTAAAAATTAATTTAATATATTAATAATAAATAATATAATTTTAAATATTAATAAAATAAAATATTAATATAAATTAATCAATATAAAATATTAAAATAATACAATATTAATAATAAAATTAATTTAATATATAAATTGCATAAGGATTATATATAAAGAAAGTATATACATTTTCTATTTCTATAATACAATTCCTAAACGTATCTATTATTAAAAAATAAAATAATTTTTTTTTTCATCGAATGTTTATGGGTGCCCACCAAAAAGAATTTAGAGTAAAAGTGGTCCATGGGTAAAAAATGGTTGAAACCCATTGTTCTAAACATTCCAAGAAATGGTTTAGATTAACAGTCAATCCAATGAAGATACTGAGGGTAGGATAACTACAGGAAGAAATGTCGAAGAAAGAAGATATATTTTTCCAAAACATATATACATTTCTTTCTCATCGTTATAGCAAGGCTAGCACATTGCATTTTCTGAATTGTAAATGGGAAATTAATGTACTAAGTGACATAAAAACGCCATTATAATGTCAATACATGAGCTGAAAATGTATTTCGTTTTTGAATTCTTGTGAACCCTTCTTTTCACAAATCGGTCGTATTTCTTGCATTTGTGCAGAGAATGGCAGATGCAAATGCGGTACTGTTTTTTTTTTATCTTGTGAGGTACTAAAACATCATAGCTATTCACGCATCCAAATGTTTTCAAATGCCTTGCAACGCTCGTATTAGAGGAATATTTTCTGCAATGTCCCGTATCGTGAGACCATGTTATTTTTATCATTTTAACCAGCCTTTCGATTTAGTCATCCTCAACGAATGGTTATGGGGGTCCACCAAAAAGAATTAAGAGTAAAAGTGGTCCATGGGTAAAAAAATGGCTGAGACCCATTGGTTTAAACAATACCGTGACAGATGCACTCTTCCGCTTCACAGTACAATCACTAGATTCTGAAACACTAACCTTCGATCTCATCGCAGAGAAACAAGAAAAATATGATACATTAAACAGAGTAAAAGAGGACACTTCTTTACAATTAAAGGAAAATCCCGTCCCATTTGGAACGAAAACAAAACCAGCGTACTTGGATTTACCCATAAAGAACAGTAGGACGGAACACTCTATACCGCCACCGATTACCAAGGTGTGCGAACCATTTTCCACTCTGGCAAACACACATCCCAGACGCCACTACAAAATCGGGTAGAAAAGTAAATAGGCTTACTCATTTTAAAATATATATTAAATATTGAAAAATATTTTCAGTATTTATCAATATATTGGGTGGTGGGTATACGATATAAACTCCTATATTTTACAGCCAATAAGTGAAGCACAAAAAATAAGTGACCGTTACAAATAAATCTTACTAAATTTAGTAGATACAAAAACCTTTTTTACAGTTCTGCACAAATACGGCTCCAAACTGAATAAGTGGTTTCTGGAATCTGATTGGATAGGACGTGTCACGTGAAGTGCTTTCTACTATGTCCATGCAGTTGAACTCCAAATGACCTGGGAAAAGATCATGGCTCAGGCTACTGAGTATATTCCCGCGCAAAACTCAGATAACGATTCGGAGCTGACACATAAGCCATAAAAACGGCTTGTCAGCGACAAGATCTGCAACGACACAGTCAGTGAAGTACAGTCAACAAAAGACAATCAGCGATCCAGACAAGCTTTTATCAACAGCTTAGACACACGTTACCATGACAACGCGTCAGTCAACGATGATTTTTCTTAATACAGAGCCGCTATGAATGTCAGTCCTATATATCCTATTTTTGTTCACTGTGTTTTAACATTACTGCTATCGCACGCAATCAGTCAGTAGTCACACATATATTTCATTAGCGTGTGTTTTACACACACACACACACACACACACACACACACACACACATATATTGGCGTACCATACCACTCTGTTTCCTCACTTGCAATAAAAATACTTCGATACTTTGTAGACTCACTTGCGAAAATCATTTCAAACAATCGAACTATTGGTCTCTTCATGGCCACGACAAAGAACATTGATTTTTAATATGTAAATACATGTATCTGACTGTATAAATACATGTATCTGACTGTATAAATGTTACTATCATATTTAGCTTGGTCTTTTTCCATTTCTATTAAGATTATTTCTTAGCATTGTTTATAACTTTGTGTTATATTTTTGGACACGACAGTCAGATCTTATTTTTCTTCCTAAAATCCCGGTAGACTGACCCCCAAACACTCAATAGAAACTCAGTTTTAAATGGAAAGTCATAGATTTTGTCATAGACTTTCTTATATATATATATAATTATGTGTGTGCGTGCGTTTCTGGATATTGACCATAGTTTACTGACATTGTCATAAATAGTTCACTTGTAAACAATGTAAACTGCCGATAACGTCAGCACAACTTAATCAGCCAATTACATGGGCTTCTCTTCGTGTGACATTGCAATTCGATAGCAAAAGCTAATATTGATTTCCAGTTATCTTAAATATCGCAATTACCCCTATTATCTAGGACATATTTTGCGATTGAGCAGTGTCAGTTTTCGTTAAAAACTTCGAACCCACAAAATTTTCCCATTAAATCTGTTTGCTTTTCAATGAGAAAACAAGTTAACATAAGTTATACTATTTTACTGGTCTTTAATCAACAAATAATGCCTTTTAGAAAACCGTTTATCATAGGTGTTGTTTCTTGATAATCTTTGGGGACAATTCAACGTACCTAATCTTTTTATCGAGATGTAAAGCAGATTTATGGAACAAGTGTAACTATATCGAATGTTTAACCCTGTCTATACTGTAAGGAATTTTCCCGGTTGCTTGTGCGCGGCAGTGAGAATGAAATGAACAAATCCAAGTCTTGGAATAACAGTTCAACAGCTTTTATATCTGGTTGAAGAAGAGTGCAAAATAGTTGTATTTTGAGGCTCGGTCCGAGTTAACAAAGTTTTTGCGTAGGTGTTTTGCAGAGATAGATTTCTTCGCTAGTTCCGATGGGGGGGGGAAGAGAAATCTGAGTGTGAAACTGTTGAGACTGGTACGAGTCTTCTGCAGCAAGGGTTGAGCGTAGTTTTTCCTTTGCGTCGTGATGGAAGATTTCATATTTTGTTATTTTTCTTCGAGTATTTTCGACTTTCACAGCCATTATCTAGAATCGATCTGTGTGGCAGTATTAACTCCTTTTTCTGCATCGTGGCATTCTTTGGAATAGCGAAGCGTTTGAAAGGAATTCTAACTATGACACGGACGCCATATCGGTTGTTGACAATGACTGCGAAAATAGAAAGTACTAAAAATAATAAAATATGAACTTTGTACAGTTTATCTTCAACTTCGAGCACAATACTCGACATCTGATTCGAAAATTGAAAAAATACAATAAAAAAAAAACTATCGGTTCTTTTTTATCAAATATATATATATATATATATATATATATATATATATATATATAAAAAAGTAATTCATCGAGTCTCGAAGAAACCTCAACAAAATGCAAAATGCACTGGACGGATATTTCGTCCTATATTTGGGACTCAACAGCAGCATTCGCTGCCGAGAATTGAAACCCGGGCAGTTACGGTATTAAGCAGGCATCATACCAACTGTACCAACGGGCCTCGGTGACGCATAGGAAACGAATTAGACTCGATATAGCGTGGTGGAACTCATCCGAGTTTCCCTTACACATAGGACTGTGCCCCAACGAGCCACGACTACTGCCCCCAAGCCGCTCCATCCAGAGCTTTAGAAGCCGGTTCAAGCAATGATATACAAATGATAGAAATTATTAGGAGGATTTGAAATAATTATAATTAAGTAAATCATCAAGTCTATAAGAAACCTTAACAGAATGCAGAAAGCACTGGACGGTGGGACTCATCAGCAGTGCGCATCCACTACCGAGAATATATATATATATATATATATATATATATATATATATATATATATATATATATATATATATATCTGAGTGTGTGCGTTTGTGTGTGTGCGTATGTTTATACATTCATATTGTCTATAATTGACTATATATTGAGAGGAATAGTGTGCAATAACGGGGATGCAGTAAGACTGACTTGATGCTTGTTTAAGGCGTGAAACTGACAGCTATCATGCAGTGTTGGTTTTTATTTCCATAATGAGAAAGAGAAAGAGATTACATTTTATATATGTAGATATTTGTAGATATCTAAATGGTGTTTCATAATGATAGGATACAGCAAGCATCTTTTATTATAAAAATGATATCGAGTACCAAATATATTTATTACATAACTGATATACAATAGTTCAACACATTATCTACAATTTTGCTATTTCCTACAGATGTCTGATATCTCTTTTGCTGACGGTGGACCCTCATAATGTCGTGGACTCCAAAAGAAATTGCCTACAAGGTGGAAGCATACTTTATCAGCCAAAGATCCACCGTTGCAGCCTAAAGGAAATTCCGACTGGATTTTGGATAGCAACAGGCACCACCCCGAAAGGTGAGCCTTCATGCTGTTAAAAACTTCCGTAACAGCAAAAAAGAAAGAGAAAAATAACGATATACATTTTCATATAGCAATAAAAATATTGGGGAAAATGCATGACAAAGTAAAAAAAGTTTATTTGTGATGCGTTTCGTCCTTCAGGACTTCATCAGACTAAATTTGTTATGTTGGTGCGAATACACATGCGCACGAACAAAGGATGCTGAGAATTTTAGAATTTTTTTTAGAAACAAAGAATCCGTAGAGAGATCGCAGCCATGCCAGTTGATGTGCTAGCCCACACTGCTTGAAATGAGAGAGCGAGCTCGTGCATGTTCTCTTCGTGGTGGTGACCATCCCAGGGATGTAATATTCAAAGCTAAGAGATAAAATGTTGAACTTTTATATATCAGTTATGGAATAAATATATTTGGTATTCTATGTCATTTTTATAATCCAAGATACTTGTATTTAAAATGTGTCCCATCATTATGGGACACTCTATATTTGCATAATTTATACTTGCATAAATATTACCCTCATGTTTATCAGGTGCCAAATAAATAATTATCATTATATATATATATATATATATATATATATATATATATATATATATATATATATATATATATATATATATATATATATATAATATTAAGTTATTTTGCGAGTTTTTATCAATGTTTCCTTTTTTTATTCATTCGTTTGAAGAGGCTATTTTGCACCCGAACCTTTTGATAGTAGTTCGTATTTTCGATCTTTATGTCAGCCATTTTGACCACGGGAGATTTTGTTTGTTTGAAACTGTTTAGCGGCATATCAACAACTCTACGAGTTATTTAATGCCGAAATGTAATATTTTTTAATACAAATTTAATTTTCAACTAAATATATTTTGAACGCAATTGTATGCCTCCAACCACAGAGTATTATATATTGTTGGTTATTTTACTATAAATAGCTATTGTTGCTTGGTTGGTTTTCTTTAGGGCATATCAACTTCTATGGGTTATTTAATCCTGAAACCTAAATATTTTGTACGTAATTTTATGCTTTCAAGTACAAATATTTTCAGTATCTGTCTATATTTCTGAGATGAGGTATTATGTACACTATTTACATTATTCGGACTATTGTCTTCATCTTTGTCGCCATATTTATTACAACGTTTCGGCACAGTGGATAAAGACGTTAGTTAGATCTAGTGACAGGACCTGGTTAAGGCAGTGAAGAACTTGGAGAGGGAAATTAACAGGAGATAACTGATAACTGACACCCATTAAACATGGCACGTAGAACTAGAACAGTCTACCCCAGTGAGCGAAATAAAGGGTTCAGTTCGACATTCCAACCACCTGATGAAAGCCGAAGCGCGCAACGGCTGAAACGTTGTAATAAATATGGTTCTGGCTATTTTTTTTTTTTTAGATATATAGTTTGTAGATCATAAAATGTATTGTTGGTAATTTTACTATAAAAATGTATTTTTATATATTTTTAGTCTTGCATTGATTGACATTTTGCTATAAAAATGTATTGTTGATTCTTGTTTGAGGATTCACAATTTACCTATAATACCACTGCTGGTCAGGGTGGACCTGAGAACAAATGCAATTAAGAGGTGGCTGCACGCTTCTCGAAACTTCCAATCTCTCGATCGAAAGCCTTGCTGCCGGATGTAATTTATTGTCATACCCATGACGAATACGTGAGATAATGCGACATTAAAGAAAAATGGTTTACCTTTGTTTTTATTAATTTTTTCTGCATTTACTTTTAATTATGAAATTACTAAATTAACTTTAAGGAAGATAAGCATGAAAATATCTTAAAATAAATTTAAAAGCATTTCAATGAGTAAAAATGCTTTTTAAAAAGATAATATGCATTAAAAAGGCTTAAAATAAGTTTAAATGTCTTGAAATAAGTTAGAATGCTTTACAATAGTTAAAATGCCTTAAAATAAGTCTAAATGCCTTAATATGTTCTCAAATGATTTTAAATGCCTTAAAATACTTAATTTTTTTTAAATGTCTTAAAATATGTTAAAATATCATAAATACCTTAAAATAATTTAAAACGCTCTAAAGTAAGTTGCATACCTTAAAAGAAATTAAAATAGTTTTAAGGTTCTGCAGCTTGAACCTTAAATAAAGTTAAAATATATATTTACTTTTTAGTTGTCGATTTATGGTTTTTTACATGACTCTTATACAAAACTATGAGCCGTTTGTGTGTATGCGTGTGTGCGTCTGCGCACGCATGAGTGTTTTCACGCATGCGCATACGTTTCTTATATCTTTGATACTGTTAGCTATTATTATACATGTAAATGCCCCAGTTAGTTTCAGTTAACGTAATCTAACCTTCTAAACGATCTGTTTCTATACGCTTCACGTCAACTGAAATTAAATAGTATTTTTTTAGTTACAAGTTTCAAGGGCGCGTCACCAATTCTGAAAATCGAATGGATAAATTGTTGTCTAAATTACGCAATAATGAAAATAATACAGACATCTCATTTTAACAGATATATTTACTAAAATTACACAAAAATATCTTGAAATACTAAAGAGTAAATTTATTCAATAAAATTACCATTGGCTTCAACCACGGCTCCCAGACGATTTCGGAATCTCCTGCAACTCTTCTGGACGGTCTCCTTGTAGTGTGGAAATTCAAGATCTTAATTATATCATTATTTTCCCTATGTGCTACCCATTTTAGTTGTTGCTGCTGTTGGAAGTTTTCAAGTGATGTGGCTTTTGTTATTTGATAATGCACTTTGTGATTTTGTAGTGCCAGTGTGTAGGGTCTGATAAAAAGCATTGTCATCTTTAAAATGTAAACGATTCATTTACTTGAGGCTATTTGATTCAATAATATAAGAAATCGGTGGTTATATATATATATATATATATATATATATATATATATATATATATATATATATATATATACATACATATATATATATATATATATATATATATATATATATATATATATATATATATATATATATATAGAGATATTGAACTAAATTACACAAAATGCGCTAATTTATAGGACGTGACAGAAAAAATATGTAATAACTGTTCTCCTATATGTCCTGAATGCTGCACAATCTCCTCACAGATGAAGAAGAGACTTGAAGCAACAGAAATGTAGTTTTACAGAAGGATGCTGAGAATACCATGAACCGACGATGTGAGCAACGACGAAATTCTACAGACAATGGAAACAAAAAGGATATTTATACTTAACATCAGGAAGAGATAGTTGAAATTGGTATAGCACATGAGGAAAGAGCGCTTGAAAATTTGATACTCACGGGACAGATTGAAGGTTAATGAAACAGAGGAAGACAACTATGGACCTACCTGGTGAACTTGAGTGAACAGATGACGGATCAGGGGAGAGATAGCAAAAAGACAAAATTTATTAAAAGCTACAAAGGACAGGAAATTGTAGAAAACCCCGATCGCCAACTTCCTGAAGGGACACAACAAGTAGAAGAAGAAGAATTTTCCACTGAATTTTAATATCGTGGGATTCGCGTTTCCGGTTAACTATAATAATAAATAATATCAAGGGAGATAACTATTCATCGCTAATCACCGCGTACTAATTTGATTTCATTAATTGTCTACATGTTTATGAGTTAAAAGATCTGTGTAAAGAAATAATAACCACTTTGGCACACAATAAACAGAAATTTCAATCTTCTGCGTGGGAACGGAATCAATGAAACTTTTTTTTTTGCATCCCGAAACTATACCGAATAAGCCTTAGAGCTGTCTTGTGCTTAGAAATCTCGAAAAAAATAATATACTCTAAAAGAAAGAATTAGAATATACTGCAGTACTATGAGAACAGTTTAACCCCGTAGATTAAATAAAGGGTTCAGTTTAGGAATCCCTGCAAGTTAGTCAGATCGATATATACCTGGGGAAGGCCGGAAAGCACAACGGCCGAAAAGTTGTGATAACAAAAACGAGGACAATAGTCCGAATTTAAATAGTGTAAATATTGATAACTCTTCATCCCAGAAATTCAAACAAATGTAAATTTTTTATTTGTATTTGAGTACTCAATGAGGCTTGACGGCAATGAGCTTGTTATGTAAACCATTTGTTAAGTGATGGATTGATTCGTTTTTTACGGCTTATCAACCCTTTGTAGGTTATTTTAAACTAGAAAATATTTTTTTAGATTGTAAGAATTTTTTTAAGATAACAATGATTTAGTGATGCAAGTTTTAATAATTAACCTATAGCTGGGAGAGAAGTGGATTCCTACTTTTATCAAGGGTATTAGCGCGTAAGTGAATATAACCAATTGGAACACGGTTCTTCGATTAAAAATTCCAAGCTATCATCCATGACACCACCCAAACATCCAAGTTTACAGTACCTGGCATTTCTAAGTGGTTACCCATCTCGGTATTGACCAGTCTCGACGTTTCTTAACTTGATCGTATGGGAACCGGTTTTTTATTGTGATATGGCCGTAAGCTCTTTGTAATCGCGTATTCATTCATCACTGAGTGCTCCGTAAATAAACCATCCAACGAAGTAGAGATTTTCCAAGCGTAGCTTAGATGTGGCACAAGTCCGAAAGTATGAGGCACCCAGTGAGGATCGAACTCACTTTTCAGTAGTAACTGATCTAGCAAGACAAGCTTGCTAACCATCCAACGAAGTAGAGATTTTCCAGGCATAGCTTAGATGTGGCACAAGTCCGAAAGTATGGGGCACCCAGTGAGGATCGAACTCACTTTTCAGTAATAACTGATCTAGCATGACAGGCTTGCTAACCATTAACCGTAAATAAACCATCCAACGAAGTAGAGATTTTCCAAGCACGCCGAGGTGCCCACCATCCAACGAAGTAGAGATTTTCCAAGCACGCCGAGGTGCCCACCATCCAACGAAGTAGAGATTTTCCAAGCACGCCGAGGTGCCCACAATCCAACGAAGTAGAGATTTTCCAAGCACGCCGAGGTGCCCACCATCCAACGAAGTATCTCTTATCAACGGTACCTGTGCCTCTAATGTGGACCTGTGTTTCAAAATCGATGAAGTCCAACAAATTAAATATATTTCTTTTGGTGATTATACGTTGACACTTGATATCGAATACTGACAACGAACATGAAAGCAATAATCAATAAAAGGAAGGACGATTCTCCACCACATTATCATAGAACAAGAATAATAAAAGAGGAATCAATAAAACAGTAGATAACGATTGAAATTTCATTTTGAAGGAAATTCAAATTTCCCTTTTAGTCTAGCAACAAACCCTTGGTAATAGGAAATGAGTAAAAGCCTAAATGTTCGGCCCTTTCAACTCATTTTCATGACTTCTTAAAATGAATATATTTTCAAATAAATGTAATATCTTAAATGGATAAACAATTTTCGATTTTAAATTTGGTCCTCTTGTAAATAGAAATAGAACTTTTCATTCATTGAAAATAACTACTCACAATGTATAGAAAAAGAAAGTTGTATATATACAGCGTAACCCGGATGTAAGAGAGTTGTCGGGACCGGATAAGAAGTCTCTTATATCCGGGTTTCTCTTATATCCGGGTTTCTCTTATATCCGGGTTACACTGTAATAGCTACAAACGTTATTTTTAGTGGTGACATATATTAGAGTTGCTGTAACTGTTTTTTATTCTTATTTTTTAAACAGTAAAATTAATGCCAACCAGCATAGATTGAGAACTCCAGAAAAAGAAGGATGGCGCCTAAGTCAGGGTTCGAACCTGTACCCCATCATGAAAACTAACATTTCTATAGCCTTTACCAATTCGGCGATGGAGATAGAGAGTGGCTTAAGTTACCTATTTAAGCAAAACACATTGCTCGTTGGCATGTTTGTGTTTTTTTTTAAGCATTTTTTTTTATTATGAGGGAAAATATTTGTGCCATTGAAAATGCAATTTCACTGAACAATTTTTCTAGAAAAATATATTTTATAATTTTAAATGAAAACTTGCAAGGAGCACGTTGAATCTATTTTTATTTTTTTTAGCGGAATTTGGATCATTTAATGCTAAAAGTTAATTATCTTGGGTGCATTAGTAATTTCTTTTGCAAAAATCTATTGCTGTTATTTTTTTTCCAAATCCATATTGCTAGTAATTTTTTATTTTTTTCAAAAATGTATTGTTGGTAATTTTTTTACTATGAAAATGTATTGCTGGTATTTTTACTATAAAAATGTATATTTATACTTTCATGGTATTTTGTCCTAAGTTTTGGGATTAAGTATTTGCTCATAGTTGGGGCCCTAACAGGTGATACCACCCTGAGTCAGAGTAGACCTGGGAACAATAGCAATTAAGAGGTGGCTCCACGGTCCTCAAAACCTCCCGATCAGAAGAAGCCTTGTTGCCGGATGTAGCTTATCGTCATGCGCAGGACACGAATTTATTTTGTCTTTTTTTAAATGACTACCATAAACAAAAAATACTTGTATCCATGACTGGTTGTCACTGAAAAGAAACTATGACGCACACGTATAATGACAATAATACATATTTTTTATTATCCCCCCAAATTTTAAAATAGATATTTCTTTTTTTAAATATTTTATTTGTTTTACTTTCGTAGAAGAAATTATGTGGGCTTACTTTCTGGATTAAGGAATCACTTTACTTTTATTTTAACAAAGCTGCGATTCAAGTATTGACCGCATCCCAGGTGCGAATATTCTGTGAATGCCTTAAAAGGAATCTTGGTAGTTCCTTGCAATTTAGTGCAATGGCTTTGCTACTCAAAGTTCTGTGCATAGTTGGTTCCCAGAATGATGCCAAAGTGCTTTTGAAGCTGCAAAACATTGATAACACTCAAAGAACAGCTGTTCTCCAATGATAATGAGGTGAAAGAGGCAAATATTTTATAGGGCGAATATACATGTCTTCATTCAATGGTGGAATATCACAATTGACAAGGAGGAAACGATGTTAAGAACTAAATTAGAATTCTGAGACTTTGTTGCTAATTTTGGTATATCTTGTTTTCCTTCTACCATTGAATCTGTTGTAGTTAAAGAAGAAGAGGCATTACTTATTATCCGACCCTTATACTACGATTGCAAAGGGAGGAGCCTATGTTGAGGACTAGATTTGAAATCCTAATACTTTTGTGTTCATTTTGGTATGTTTTGTGAGCTTCTACTATTAAAACTGTTGTAATTAAAGGCATTACACTTTAACCAACTTTCGCACGTGTCATTATTTGTAAGAGTCGTATTATAGGATACAAACTCTTCTATTTTACGGCAATAAGTGAAGCCCAAATAAGTAAGAGATCACTTCAAATAAATCTTACTAAATTCAGTAGATACGAAAAAATTTTTTTTTTTTTTTTTTTTTACAATTCTGTACAAACGTGGCTCCAAATTAAATAAGTAGTTTCTGGAACGTGATTGGAGAGAACAAGTCATGTGATGTGCTTTCTACGATGTCCGCGCGGTTGAACTCCAAATGACCTAGAAATAGGTCAGGGTTCGGGAAACGGAGTACATTTCCGCGCAAAAAAGGTAAAAACGACTCGTCAGTAATAGTCAGTGACTATATCTGCAATGATTCAGTCAGTGAAGGACAGCAGACCATCCAGAACCAGACCATCCTCGATCAACTGCTTAGACAGACGTTACCATGATAATACGTCAGTCAGCGATGATTTTTCTGCATACAGATCCGCGACGAATGTAAATCCTGTATCCCCTATTTTTGCTCAGTGTTTTAACATTACTTCTATCGCACACAATCAGTCAGCAGTCATACACATGATTCATTAGCATGTGCTTTACAAACATACACACACACACAAACACACACACACACACAAACACACACATTTACCACTTGCAATAAAAACACATCGAAACTTTTCAGACTCACTTGCGAAAAATCATTTCAAACAATCGAACTATTGGCCGTCCTGAGTAAGACGATAAACTACATCCATGTCCTGGGTAAGACAACAAACTACGTCCAACAGCAAGGCCCCTGATCTGAAGGTTTTGAGGAGCGTGGGACCACATCTTAATTACGGTCCCAGCTTTGGGTAAATAGTTAACACCAAACTAGGGTCCAAACACTATTAAAGTGTAAAAATATGTTTTAAAATCAGAAATATTTTGTAAAAAATTATTACCAGCAATAAATTTTTGAAGAAAAAATATTACCAGCTATACATTTTTGAAAAAAAAATATATTACCAGCAATAAAAATCTTGTCTGCATTAAATAACTCATTGAGGTTGATATGCCGCAAAATAAAACAAAACAAACTAATATATACGGAGATAGATAGATAGATAGATAGATAGATAGATAGATAGATAGATAAAAAATATTAGAAAAAATAAAAATCTTGTCGGCATTAAATAAACCTTTGAGGTTGATATGCCGTAAAATAAAACAAAACAAACGAACTATTGGTCACTTCATGGCCACAACAAAGAATATTGATTTTTAATATATAAATACATGTATCTGACTGTATAAATACATGTATCTGACTGTATAAATACATGTATCTGACTGTATAAATGTTACTGTCATATTTAGCTTGGTTTTCTTCCTTTTCTGTTAAGATCATAAAAAAAATGTATTGTATTTTTGGACACAATACTCGCATTTTATTTTTCTTTCTAAAATCCGGGTAAACGGACCGCACATAAAATATCAGAAGAAGAGATAAAAGGCCAAATTTTATAAATTTTCCCACATAAAAAATAACGCATACATTTCTATTCTTATTTCACGGTAAAGATCCCATTAACTATGTTTTAAAAATATCCTTTCTCTTATAGTCCTAGGGTTGAAACTAATCCCCACGGTAAGTCAAGAAAACATTTTATAAGTACCAATTGTGCAGCGTCAAACAAAGGAGAAAGCTCGAGAAAATAATTGTCGCCAGAATTTTCAAAATTTGAATGAGCAATTTCTGGCTTTTAGTTTTCCCATGGCATTATTCTGCTTTATTTGATTCAATTGCATCTAAAACCTAACTATGATAAAATACGAATAATTATCCTGGAATTTAGTTTAAGCGTGATAACACTGGGTAACCTTACCAGTTACTGAAAAATGCTTACGTAATTATAATGTTGTGGTGTCGATTAACAGAATAGAGAGAGACGGGCATTCGTTTGTAAGTCGTGGGAAAAAAGCGTAACCAATTTGAAGTTTTTTTTTGGTTTTTTATCGGATTTTCAGGTGAAATGAAGTATGAAATAAATGGGGGACAAAACCAACCCATTGAGCACAAGAGGGGAAAGAGAGAGAAGAAAGAAAACAAGCATTTAAGACAGAGAGAGAGAGATGTGGAAGAGATGAAGCATAAAAAGGGAAGCTTATAAAGTGAAGGGAGAGGGAAACAAAAGGTAATCTGTCGTATGAAGTGAAAGAAAGAAAGAAAGAAAGAAAGAAAGAAAGAAAGAAAGAAAGAAAGAAAGAAAGAAAAAGAAATTTTAGAAAGAATGAATGAATGAATAAATGAGTGAATGAAAGAAAGAAGCAACGAAAGAAAGAATGAATGAAAGAAACAATGAAAGAAAGAAACAATGAAAGAAGGAAAGAAATAATGAATGAAAAAAGAATGAAAGAAAGAAACAATGAATGAAAGAAAGAAAGAAAGAAAATGAATGAACGAAAGAAGGAATGAAGAAAGAAAGAAAAAAGAATGGATGAAAGAAATAATGAATGAAATAAAGAAAGAAAGAAGAAAAAATGAAAGGAAGAATGAAAGAATGAATGAAAAATGGATGAATGAATGAAATAAAGAAGGAAAAATGAATGAAAGAAAGAATGAATTAATGAAGAAAGAAAGACAGAAGGAAAGAAAAAGAAAGAAAGAAGGAAAGAAAGAAGGAAAGAAAAAGAAAAAAGAAATAAATAAATAAAGAAATAAAGAAAAAGAATGAAAAAAGAAAGAAGGAATGAATGAATGAATGAAGAAAGGAAGCAAAGAATGAAAGAAAGAAAGAAAGAAAGGAGGAATGAATAAAAAAAGAAGCTAAAAAGGGACAAAAATGAAAGAAAGTAAGAAGCAAGAAGAAAAAGAAAGTGTGTGCATATGCATATTTGTGTATCTCTGCATATGTGTGTGTGTGAAAGCATTTTGTTTTAATAAAAGAAATGACGCACCAAAGGAGAACCGTTTTCAATCGGCGCTCAAGAGGAAGACTCCATTCACTTGCTTTAATTACAGGGATGTAATTTCAGACACAGAAACGAAACGGGGAGGTGGTGCTTCCATTGAAGGTGATAAAGGAAAGTCAGAAGAATGGACTGACCACCAATTGTAAGCACTCAGAATGTATTATTGTCACTAAGAGGAAAATCCCAAGATGTAAAGAACAACTTGGAGATATTAAAATCAAGCAAATAGAAAAATTTAAATAGCTGCTGGGAACTATTTTAACAGAACACAGAAAATGTCACATCGAAATTCGAATCTGAATATATAAAGATGCCTTCTAAAACCTATGCAAAGTATTAAGAAACATGAAAATTTCGTTCAAAACAAAGAGTATTGAACTGTTACGTGATATCTGTCCTCCTGTATGGCAGCGAATGCTGGACAATCTTCTCAAAGATGAGCAAGAGACTTGAAGCAACAGCAATATGGTTACACAGTGACATAAGAATGTTGAGAATAACATGAACCGAACATGTGAGCAATGACGAAGTTTTAGAGAAAATGAAAACAAAAAGGACACTTTTATTTAGAATCAGAAAGAGACTTTTGAAATTTCTCGGATACATAATGAGGAAAGAGGGTTTGGAGAATTTGACACTCACAGGACATATTTAAGACCGCGAATAACCTACTTAACGAGCTCGTGTAAATGGTTGACATGACCTGGATTAGGAGAGATAGCAAAAAGAAAAACTTTAATAAAGGCTACAAAGTACAGAAATTTGTGGAGAGCCATCATCACCCGCGTTCTGAATGGACACGACACATAGAAGTAAGATTATCTAAGTCTGTTTACTCATATCGATCTCAGTTTATATATATCAAATAATAAATAAGTTCAATTCCTTGTCCACCTAGCTTGGTATTCTCAGCATGCTTCTGTAGAACCACATTTCTGTTACTTAAAGACTTCTCTTCATCCGTGAAGAAATTGCCCAGCATTCATTGCTATATAGAAGGACTGGTATTATATAGCAATTGACCTCCTTTTCTTTGTTTCTGGTGAAATGTTCATGTTTCTTAGTTGGGGAGGAGTATGATCGTAACACAGCATATAATCCTTCAAAAAGGAACACGAGAGAACAGAAAAATTTACTTCAGTGAAAATTTTCGACTGGCAAGTAATGCTTTTGATACAATATTTTATACACACGTCTAGCCCAGGGGTAGGCAACCCCCAGGTCACATCCGGCCCGCGAAGGATTTTTGTCCGGCCCATCAGCTTAATACCTGGACACTAATTATGTAATTAATTTGTGGAGGAAGTTGCAGAAAAAAATATAATTTGGAGTTAATTGACTTACAATGCGACGAATTTTTAAATCAAAATTTCATTCCGAATCCACTTCTGACTTCTACAAGAAATCTGTTTTGACAAATGGAAAATAGAAAATCCTATTGAATAATTTGAAAATGATGGTATCATTATTTGAAAATACACATGCTTGTGAACATCTTTTTTTTCGAAAATGAAATTTATTAAAAGTCGTTTAAGAACAAGATTGGGTGATGATCACCTGGATGATGATGTAGCGGACCGTGGGTTTACGTGTTGTTAAATTAGGAACACGTGTGTTTATTCCTGCTAGAAGAAGGTCCACTACAAGAACATGGTGGACTCAGAGATTGAATCCACGATAAAGAAGTGTAAAGAAAACTAACTGGACGATGCTTTGCTCTTGTCATCAACAAATATTTCACCTGATGTGAAGAAGTTATCAAACAATAAACAGAAACGAATGTTTCATTAAATACTTTACCATTTCTAGCTGTATTTCGTTTGTAATGAGGAAAGTCATTATTTATTGTCTTAGTTGTTATCCTGTTATCCCTGTAGTAAAACAAGGAACATTGTTTAAATAATGTAACATTAACTTCGTTGTTTTTTCTTTAAACTTTCAGACGAAGGCAGCTTTCTGGAAAAAAAAAGCAATCTGAGATCGAGACAATTTGTTATAATACTTTTGATTTCATGGCCCTCTTCCAAGACAATGCATAGCTTTCTGGCCCGTTGTCTACAAAAGGTTGCCTACCCCTGGGCACGGTGTAGTCTGATGACCTTCCGTTTGAGTTCAAGGAAGAAACATTTAAATTCAGTAATAAGAACTATCACTGTTGGTGAGATCTAATAATGGTAGCCATTTAGGGTAAAAAAAAACTTATCGATAGTGTTATAATTATAAAATTTCATTGTATTATACTCGGGCGATAGAATGCGCATATTATTAATTTGTCATTGCTCCTTGACGCGTTCAATCTCCGGTACAGCGGAAATCATTACTGAACGTGGTCTAAGCAATCTTAGAAAGTAAAGAGCTATAATCTCAAATAATCCAAGCCGACCTAATTATACCGGAATTAGCTGTTGATTCATAAACCAGAGAAATGTCTGCCCTTAAAAAAAACAAACGAGTTTTAATATGATAGAGAATGATTTCATTTTTCAGAATAAATCAAATTACAGTAGAAAATATTTATGAATATTGAAAATATATCAAATTGTTTTTAGCAAACAGTTTGTTTTTTTTTTCTAAATGAAAAGTTGCGAGATTAAAAATATAATTTTCAATTCGGGAGAAACGAGATTAAAATGATAAGTAACATTGATCACAGATTTTTTTTTAAATTATCAAAATAATAGTTTATATGAGAAAAATCGAATTTCTTTCATTTCTTTCTTTCGTTTTTTATTTCGTTTCTGATACGTTTTTTTTTTTTTTTTTGAGATAGAGTTTCCTTTCTTTTTATTCCGATTTTCATTTTCTTTTTTTCCATCATACTCTATTGTTTCTTTTCTTTTCTTTCTTTCTTTCTTTCTTTCTTTCTTTCTTTTTTACTTCCTTCCTTATTTGAGTGCTATTCTCTTGCACTTATTGTTATGACTCAGTGATAAAGCAATAAGTCGACAGCTGAGATATCTCGAATTTCAGTTTAAAGTATCAAGTACTAAAGAAACCGTACGAGAAAGCACAAGATCGAGAGAAAAGGCCTTTCTCATAATATGAAGCCCGTTCAAAAAATATCCTGTAATTTTTAATATCTTGAGAACACGTTACGCGGAGTTAGTGTCATTTTTATTTCTTTTAAATAAATATTACTCCAATACAAGGCCCAGGAGTCACTCAAGATAGAAGCTTACTGAATGAGATTATTGTTTGGACATAGGAGAAATAAGTGCAGGTTAGGAGGATATGTAGGGTAGGTAACGGCTGATCCTAGACTTGAGGAGGTTAAGATTGCAGTGCCGCTGTGTATATGACGTGGCGAGCCTTAGATGTAAACGTCTGAACTACTGGAATTAGGGAATCTAGCTTGTTATAACATGTTCTATATAAACAGCCATAGAGTAGCAAGAGCCTGGAGGCGTTGCGTCTGTGGGAGAGGATTTGGCGGTTGGAACATAATTCATTACCTACGCTTTTGAACCGTTTTATTTTATTTTATTTTATTTTTTTCTGGGAAGTGAGTATTGGGTAGATCCAGTACAGATATGACAACAATAGTCCATTTTCGCTCTGATCTGACTCTTGTAAAGATACTTTCTGGACCGGTGTAAGCATCCGACCATTTTTCCAGCGTCTTTATCGATGGATCGTACATATTAATTTCACTTCAGACCTGGGATGAACTTGAAGTTCCAATGGACACCCAATGCATGGTAGTAAAACCATTCACCCTGCCCCGGTGGTTCCCAAACTTTTTTTCCCCTCTGGGTCGCATTTTCGGAATTAAAATTTTCTCGCGCCCCAACAAATTTTATGTGATAAAAAATACATTTAAAAATTAAAATAAAATAAAAAACAGAGAGAGGTTAGAAGGGAGATAACCCCTGATTCGGCGTAGGAACATTATCATTGATAACTCTCTCCTCCAATTTGCGGAGCCAAGTTACTATATTCTTAACACTTCATATAATGCCAAAATATAATATATATATATATATATATATATATATAAAAATCGGTCAATAACTATTTATAACTATTTATACTGGAACTCATGCATGCAATTATAAGTAATCCGTAATAATATTTAAAATTTTGAAACGGGGACAAGATTAAGGAGAACATGAAGAAGCAGATGATGGGGATCCCGAAAAACCTCCTTGCAGATTTCTGAAAATTTGAAGTGGCAAGGAATATATATATATATATATATATATATATATATACACATAAATATATACATGTATATATATATACGGATAGAAATGTAAAAGGAAGACTGAAAACAGCCGCGCCTAAAACGTATAGACAACAAAAAAGTGTGCAATACAAAATTCAGAGCTAAGAAGGGAGGAGGTGGAACCTCACAATTGGAAACAGTTGTCCATTGGATGGGGGTCCTGCGTTGAAGGCGTCATTTGCACTGCTAAGGTCTATGATAGTGGTGGTTTCGGTAACGTGTACATTGGATGTGCTGGGGGGTAGTTTTAAGGAGAGATTTTGAAATCATGTTTCGTCTTTTAGGTTGAAGAGCCATAGAAATCACACTAGGCTTGCTGATTGTGTCTGAAAGTGCAGAGGGAGATGTGTCGGAGGTCCTTTGTAGAGTGGAACGTGATAGGGAGGGTGGAAGCTGGTGGAGTTCGTGGTGGTTGTTGCCAGAAGAAGTTGATGTCATCAGGTGGCGGACGTCATCAAAAGAACAAATAGCACAGCACAGCATATAAGACATAGCGTGTACCAAATCAATGTTAAGGATTAATATTGCGGGTTTTACCCCCTCTTGGTCTGCTAAGACGCCGTTAGCTGGCGCTGTTTAAGGACTATAAAGAAAGAACACAAGGTTCTTTCTTTTGCGCCAGTATGTAGCAATGTTTCCACATGGCCCTTTGTCCCGATTGGCGAGGACTTCTTTACTCCGATCGACTGAACATTTACACACGCACACGTGCGTATCGCACACGAAAGATACACACATTTCCTAACAGTTAAGTGTAATGTCTTTTCTTTTTTTTCGGTTGTGTACACACTAGTATATGTTCTCTCCTTTTGTCACTCCTTTATTTGTGTGTATAAAAATACAAGAAAATCTCTTCATGTTAAATTTTCTTTCGTTTCTTCTACATTAATTCCATTTCTTTTTATCTTTGCGACTAATGACAACCCGTCATTCACATGCAAACATTTTGATTACCACTGCTGCTGCTTGACCTAGGAGTAGTAACCACAACAATATAATACGAAAAATACATGAACTCAGCTGAATTTAAATCGATTGAGAAATCAGTTTTCATGTACTTCTTCACCCAGCTCACGTATTTTTCTTTGTTGTCGTTTGGTTGCTTTCATGTCTTTAACCAAAATTCTTAATGTTTTCATATTTTCTTTGTGTTTATATTCACTCCGCCAGTTTTTTTCAAATATTTCCTTTCTGATCAAAATCCAGTTTTCTTCTTTATTAACATTTTTTTTTAATTTTAAACTAACGTAACAGTCAAACTCTACTATAAACTCGACGAATGTTTATATAGCGACTCAAATTTAAACCCGACCTATAGACCGAAGTTATAAAATGATCAATGTTTGCCTATATAGACTCAAATAAAATTTCTAAAAAAAAAAAAAAAAAACTAGAAAAAAAAAGAACTATGCCTTGACATAGAGATATATTTATCAATAAAGGCATTTACGATTTCACTGCTTTAAGTTTTTTCTTATGTCCATACAGTGAAACTGACGAAACCTAGAACACGCGAGGAAAAAAATGAATTAAAATTGATGGAAAGTAAACACGCGCACACACACACACACACACACACACACACACACACACATTACAAATAGCCAATGCTTCTCTTGCGGGTTGTAGCTTGAGTGAAAATATATCAGAAAGTAATTTATGTAAGACAAAGATTATGCGTGCTTATTATGCATTATCCCACAACACGTAGATCACATAAAGAATATAAGGACAATTTGTATTGCAAGAAATTACTAAAAACACAGTGGTTAGAGATCCAACAATAAAGAGATTTTTATATCTACAATAGATATACAAGCAAGGATAACAGAATGTTTGTTGATTGTGGCAATTGAGACAAGGTTATGAAGAATGTTCATGCAGAAATTTGGTCAATAAAAGTTAATGGTTTTGATTTGTTAGTGAAATTAAAATAATTTGGTTTCTGCAAGGAAAAATCTCAAATGTGTTCGTTCAAATATTAGTGTGTATGCGTGTGTTACTTGTTAGTTAGACTTGAAGTTGTGAAAACTTGTTTGCCTTTAACTATTTGGCTAAATTGATTAATTGTACAATTACTGTTTGTTTATTAAGTCAATTGTAATTTGATTACCACGCAGACAATGGTCGATTGAGTGCTGTGTTGAGTTTATTGAGAATTTTGAAGTGATGTTGAGTCAGTGAATTGATACGCGTGAAGTTTGGTAGCATCTCACGAAACTTGATGACTGACTGACTTGAATTGAGTCATGCGGCTGTTTATATAGAGTTTGGTGTATAAAATTCGGCTCCAGGGAGCTTCGGCGGGAAAAAGGATCTGTTTCGACTTTGCTAGAGTTTAGTGTTTCTTAACCAATAGAAGATTGAATTTACTGAAACGAAGTGGTGATTGGTTAAGGCTTTTTTAGAGAAGAATACATCTTTCCGAAAGGGGTGGAAGGCTAATGTGGAAGATTCCACACTTCCAATAAACTTAGTGTTAGACTGAACTAGATTATCATCATTTCGAGCGTTAGACCCAACTAAATTGTATTAAAATTTGGCGAAAGTCGGACACAGCCAGATTGTAAAGAATTGTGTTTGACGGAATAAAATTGTATTGAAATTTGGATAAAGATAGACCCAATTAAATTATATTAAAACTTGGAGAGGTTTAGACCCAGCAAACTTATATTAAAATTGGTATAGAGACCCACGGCGTCAATGGGCAAAACACTTCCTCGACATAGGTCACCGGTCAGGACCGAAAGGTTTCTCAGAGGAACTATAACGGCCACATCTTCACGACCAAGGTGAGCCACCTAATTGGAGGACATTGGTTGTGGCCTAACCTGGAGAGGGATGGGCTCCGCCAGACTCAACTAGGTTATATTCAAACTTGGAGTTAGACTCAGTTAAATTATATTAAAATTTGGAATGAGTTAATTTGAAGATAGCTAGACTCAGCTAAACTTCATCCAAATTTGGATAGAGTTAGACCCAGGCAGATTGTAAAAACTTGAAGAGTATTAGATCCAGTGAAATTATATTTAAATTTGAATAAAATTTAAACCCAGTTAGGTTACATTCAAATTGGAAGTTAGCCCGAGCCAGATTATATTCAAACTTGGAGAGAGTTAGACCCAGGCAGATTATAAGTTACTGCATAAAAGGTATTTGACGTTAAAAGTGCTATTTCCGTATTTTAAAACCCGTGTGAATCATGGCTGTTTTCTTCTTCCTCGTTCAATTAATAAGGCTCACCGATTTGAAATCAGACGATCATTTGTTTAGAAATTAGAATCAGTGGGATCGAGTGTCGCCTGTCATCTGACAAGAACATTCAAGGTGGGCAGAATACAAGGTTAGGAGTGGGTGATGGGTAAAAAAGCTCTTCCGCTTGGACTCCTAAAAGATTTAGGTGTTAACATTATTTGTTCTTATCAGTTCAATGACTCAACGTCTGTCAACAGCCCGAAAATGCGAGCCAGACAGGCATATATATATATATATATATATATATATATATATATATATATATATATACACAATACACGCACACAAATTTTAATAGCTTTTGTGGCTCTGACCTGATAATATTGGTTTAAATGGCCTATACAAAAGAGGGAACTTATTGTTCGCGCGTGTGAAAGAAGAAGGGACGCAGATGTGTGTGCAAGGGAAAGCGGGAGAGAGAGAGAGAGAGAGAGGGTGTGTTGTGTGCGTCTGTGTGCAAATGTGTGTATGTATATGTGTTTGTGTGTGGCTGTGAAGAAGGTGTTCGTGAGAAAGAGAGAAGAAAACGCAGATGCGTGCGTGTGTGTTCACCAGTAATGATACGTCAATTTATAATTTAGTAGTTCTCTCTCTCTCTCTCAATATATCTCAGTCTGTTCCTGTCTATCTAAATCTACTAATCTATCTATCTATCTATCTATCTATCTATCTATCTATCTATCTATCTATCTCTTTCAGCCTTATCAATATCTATCTATATATATACATTTCCGTCTTTATCGATCTACTTCTTATTAACATTATTCATTTTGAATCTTGCCTAATGTTTGATGTCACATGAAATCAACGAAACAGGTGCCTAGGACTTGAACATGTGTCCTTTTTGTTCAAACAGCATTTCATTTATCTACTGCCATTGTACCCATCAAAAATGTTCGTATTATTTACATAAGGACTGACATGTCTCTCTCAGATCTGATTATCTGTGCGTTTTGCTGAGTATCAAAGTGTTGCTTTAGCCGAGGATCGTTAGAGTATCTTTGCACTCTCGGAAAGTCGCACACACACAGCGAAAAACCAACAAAGGTTCTTTGTTGAGGTCTTTTATTATTATTTTATATATTCTGGATTATTTTCCTGGTTTAATATAAATATACATTATCCAATGTCTTCACACATTATGAAATGGACATTTTTTTATGTTTATACGTTCTTTTTATAGATACAAATATTTAAGTAAATGCTCTGCTTATAATAAACAGTATTAAAAACATTTACCGGCCTGAATGTCCGAGATATTTTCATAGAAAATATTCGTCCTCTGACAGAAATCGAACCTGTATCCTATACGGAACCGTCATATAGCCTGACGTGCTTTTACCGATTGAGCCACAGAGGATCGTTTCGGTTAACAAGGTCGATTTTATTGTTTTTTAAACTACAATGTTCCATGATTCTCTTACGTACATTCATATCTACTCCATGTCATAATGTGTGACGTCACTTGTTTACATTTGGATACACATCGAGCAGATATGAATGTATCTGGATCTATAAAAAGAACATATAAACATAAAAAAAATGTCTTAAAATAATTATCCAATGTCCAAATACTTTCGGGTTTCATAATCCATGATCACGGAGTTTTCTTTTCTGTGTATTTTTCGTTTTTTACGTAGCATATCTTTTTTTTTAATATAAAATAAAGTTCGTATGTTTGTTCCTAAATTTGATATCGTTTTACTCAATGTTGGGGTGTTTGTTTTTTTTATGAATGTTTTTTTATATTTGTCGTTGTTCATGTGATGTATTTTTTGCATTATTGGTAAATATTTGTCAGGATTTCTTGTGTTTTGTATGTTGGTAGATGATATGTGATTTAATTGAGCTATTACAAGATAAAGGGCATGTTAACCGGCGCGATAATGTAGTAGGTGTGAAATAAATGTGTGTGTGCTTTTGAATTATTATTAATAAAGCATTCACCTAAGTGGGCAAATGATATTCGTAGACAGCACTGGTTTTTTCTAAAGTTTTGATCTCTCTTTATTTTGTGTCATTAGTGGTTGTAGGTTTTGATTTTTTGTAATACATATCTTGAATTTTATGAATTAAGCTAATAATGGCACAGGTAAAAATGGCACAGTTAAAATGACACAGGTAAAAATGGCACAAGTGGGAAAATAGGAAAAATGGCACAAAGCGAAGGTTCAGTTGTCCTGGAGCCGTCAAGCACACCATTGATATCAATGGTTCTATCACAGCAGCATCCTAAAAGTTTATAGCAAGTAATAAAGGAAAAGAGAAAATTTTCTTCCAAGGGTACATGTATACAAAACAGATTGCAAGATCAACTACTATCAGATGGAGATGTTAAGAGAATCTTTTTTGTAAAGGTTTTATGACCACTAGCCTTGATATGACTGATCCTATTCCAATTAAAAAGCCACAACCATGCTCCTGATTATGCAGCTATTGCATCCACAAAATGCATCAACAACATGAAGAGAAAAGCAACAGAAACAGAAGATCAACCTAGCCAGATTTATAGCAATAACCTGGATGACTTAACAGCTCAGGCAAAGGCATTACTCCCAAGTGAGGACATTATAAAAAGAACATTTTGTGGATACAAGGCTGGTGGTCATGATACCTTTACAAAAAAGATTCTCTTAACATTTCCATCTGATAGCAAAACTCTATCCACAAATACCAGAAAGACCTGAAGATCTGCTACTCTGCTGGAGAATGGATTACTACTACTCCCGAGCATTGTGAAATTTTTTCCTATTTTCCCACTTGTGCCATTTTAACCTGTGCCATTTTTACATGTGCCATTTTTACCGTGCCATTTTTACCTGTGTCATTATTACTGTGCAACGCATTTTATAACGGTGTATAAAGGACCTTGCTATTGTTGAATTACGTTCTTTGCAACACTGATGTTTCAATTAATCAGCAGTAGCCTGTTTCAATTTTTAAGTTGTTTAAACCATTTAAAAATGCGGAGTAAGCCTTACTTAAATCCAGACGTTTCTTTTTCAAAAAATTAATAATGAGCATTACTCGTTTGCAACAATTTTTTTTTTGCCTGCATCTGTCGTTTTGTGAGAAATGTTCAACACAGTGTGACGAAGTGTTCGGTAAATAATGAAACCATTGTCCGAGAATAAATTAAGTAAAACGCCTATATCAAAATTTAAAATTTTTACTTATTTTTTTCTTTCTGCTGTTTCTTTCTTTCTTTCTTTTCTTCCTTCGTTTCTTTCGTTCTTTCTTTCTTTCTTTCTTTTCTTTCTTTCTTTATTTGCGTTCTATTTTTGTTACTTTCTATTTTTACATTGTCCAAATAAGGAACGATTACAATAAGCAAACGTTGAAGATAATAAAACATCTATACAAAGTATATTCATTATCTGTGTGTTTGTGTCTGTGTATGTGTATGTGTATGTATATGCAATGCTAATTGTTTGAAGCTATTTTTGACCAAATCTTATCGACTGACTTATCAAGACATTTAATTTAAAATGGAAATGGTTGGATGTATTTTTTTCCTTCTTTTTTCCCATGATTATTTTCATGTATTGAAATCTCAAAATCAAGTTTGTTCTGTTATCAACTGAATTACAGAGATTGCCTTCAAACTGGGGCAAAAACACTTTTTCCTGTTGAGAGATGGAAGACTAAAAAAATGGACTTAAAGACGACAACTACAAAAAACGGTTTCTTTCTGGAGTTTAATCTCTGATATTGGTTGAAATAAATGTAGTTTTAAAAACATTTTTTTAAAAATTAAAACAATACAGGATAATTTTCAAATAAATGACTCGTAAGATTCAATACTTTGGAAAACTCTTCAAGAAGGAAATTGATCGCAAGATAAAAGAGAAGTAAAAAAAAGCGAGAGAAATTAAATAAATATATGAAAATAAATAACAGAGGAAAAGAAGAGATATAAAGAAATATATTTGGATTTTCCTGAAAGAAAAGAGAGAGAGGGAGAGAGAGTGGGAGAGAGGGGGAGGGAGGAAAGAGAGATGAAAAGAGAGAGAATTTACTCAAGCGAAAAAGGACAGTAACAGCATACAAAACGGGAAGAGAGAGAGAGAGGAAGGGGGGGAGGAAGAGAGGGGGGAAGAAGAGAGAGGGGAGGAAGAGACAGAGGGGAGGAAGAGAGACAGGGAGGGGGAGACAGAGGGGAGAAAGAGAGGGAGAGAAAAAGGAAGAGAGAAAAATTTATTCAAACGAAAAGAACAGAGTAACAGCTTGCAAAACGGGAAGGAAAGAAAGATGAAAAAAAAAAAAAGCAGGGGAACGAAATTATATATACAGTGTAACCCGGATATAAGAGACCCGGATATAAGAGAAACCCGGATATAAGAGACTTCTCCGGTCCCGACAACTCTCTTATATCCGGGTTACACTGTATATATATATATATATATATATATATATATATATATATATACAGTGTAACCCGGATATAAGAAAACCCGGATATAAGAGAGATTTTCTCCGGTCCCAAATTAGAGCCTGTAATATAAAAAATATATATAAAATAGACCAAACCTGGATATAAGAAAACCCGGATATAAGAGACTTCTTCTCGGTCCCGATAACTCTCTTATATCCGTGTTACACTGTATATATATATATATATATATATATATATATATATATATATATATATATATATATACGTATATTTTGGCGGTATGTTTTCATTGGATCCTTTCATATACACGTATAAGCTTTTTGGTGTCGTTATTAAAGGACGGGAGAAAATCGCTGTGTTGATACATATTTGTTTTATTCCGAATGCTTTCGACATAGCACACTGTCATCATGAGGGTATTGTTTATTGCAAGACAAATATTGTAGTGTTCATTATTGACGAAAACAAAATTGTTGTGTTTATATGAAAGTTAAATTTCTTACGAGTCCGTGCGTGATAGGATCCAACTGAAAATAAGTAGACAGAACATGATTAAATTATTCAATGGAACATGTCTCAATATATATATATATATATATATATATATATATATATATATAATTAATGTGAGTAAAAGATTGTCACGATTTATGTTACGTCAGCATCCCGACTCCGGGGTTTCGTAGGTGAACCTGTCCATCCACTCTTAAGTGGGTATCTGCAATTTACAGCCTGCCAATATGGATATATATATATATATATATATATATATATATATATATATATATATATATATATATATATATATATATAAAATATATAATATAAAAGGTCTGATGAATTGGATCGTGATTACGATTCCAATGTAATAAATTATAACCATGGAATATTAGTGTTTGAGCCTTTTATATTATATTCTTACTCTGTCCTGGACATTTAGTTCTACCTGGATTCGTCTTGGGAATTTATATATATATATATATATATATATATATATATATATATATATATATATATATATATATATATATATATCACAGCTCATCAATGTGGCTAGACATCCGATTGCTTCCAGCCGGGATCGAAACGCAGCCGATTTGACATCAATCGGAGATCCTACCCTAAGCTAGGATCTCTTCTAACTCATTGTATACGGATGTATACAAACGCCAGTAGCCAGATTGCTCAATTCATTAATGAAGAGCGGTGCGTTAATAACGGCGACGGCTACTGTTTTATAATTACCTTTTTCTTAGGTGCTCGATCAAAATAACGATGCTTATATATTGTCTTTGTCAATTTATGTGTGTGTATGTGAGTGTCTTTGTCGGTGTCTGTCTGTGTGTATGGTCGCTTGTGTGTGTCTTTCATTGTGTGTGTATGTTCTCTTTTTTTAATGGTCGTGAACTTATTTCCTGTCTCGTCGCTTTTTTTGGTGTTTATATATCCAAATATAACTGTGTGTCTTCACTCCAAATGTATCTAAATTGTAACGGAGTTCAGAGCAGCATTAGCATCTTAACGTATATTCCAACTTAATTTAAATAAAAACAAAATAAATAGAAAAACGTATTTTTTCTCAGTTTCTTCTTTAAATAATTTTATAATTTTAAACTTAATATAAATTAAACTTAAAATTTACATTGGTCATTTTGAATTTTGAATTTTATAGTATAATTTAATATTAATTCGTTAGAATGAATTCTTTTTTAGTCATAAAAGCATTAAAGCATTAAATAATTATTATAACCAAAGTTCGTTGTCAAGTTTTTTGAATTCTCATATACTTATATTTTGATTGGTCATTACAGCTTATGTAACAGCGTTTCCACTAGCGAGGGATGTTTGATTAATTTTAAAACCGTTTATTATACATTCAACACCATCACTTGATAAGACACCAGAAGTGTTGAAACAAAATGGCTATTTTTGTAGTGATTTTATAAAATATTTATCTTATAATTTTCGAATAAATAATTATATATATTATGCCAAATTATTATCGTGATAACTTTTTCTAATATTTCAAAAACCGCCCAATTAATTCACACAAAATTTTCACTCAATGTTGGCAACACTGACCTGTGCAATCACTGAAATTTTCGTACTGGTCTGCGCAATGTAAACAAACTGGCGCCATATTTGTTATCAGCACGGTGATTTGAGCGTGCCAAATTATTAGAATTGAGCAAACAAAACGTTTATTAATGTTGCACGGAAATGTTTATAATCAAAAGAAGCTAATAAATAAGATAATCAAACAAATAATAACAGATACAAACAAAGGCACACTTTTAAACAAATTAATAGGGAATGAGCTTTCCCTGTTTTGAAATTACTTGAAGAAGTCGACGATCCATAGAATTTGTTAATTGTAGGATGTCATCTGCTGTAACGCCGCGAGATATGTCAAGAATTGCTTCACACAACTCAGCGTTGCTCCTGAATTGTCGTCCGTTGGCGTACAGTCTTCGCTTCATGATGTTCCAAAGGTTTTCGATTGGGTTCAAATCCGGAGAATTTGCTGGCCACTTCATTTTTCGAGGTCCATCGAAGCCTGTTTCAAATATTCAGTAGTCTTGTGAGCAGCATGTGAAGGAGCATTATCTTGCATAAAAACAATGGCCCTTCTGAAGGAAACTCTTTGACTTTTCATCCACGGTTCAAGATGCTCCTTCATAAACGCTATGTATGCATCAGCAGTCATTTTGACGCCATCTGGTACTCTCCATGGGCCCACTAATGTTTTTCCAATAATACCACCCCAGATCACTATGCCTCCACCGCTTTGTTGGCGTCTTAAACGCTGATGGCGATTCTGTCCGTTCATTACCCAGCCTTTGCACCATCTATCTGGCCCATCAAGTGTTGATCGAGTTTCGTCTGTGAACAAAACTTTAGAGAAGTCAATCTTCATATTGTCCTCGACCCATTTCAATCGATTTTGAATGTGATTTCTCGTCAACGGAGGCTTCGATACAGGTTTGACTGTTGTTGCTATTTCCCTCAGATACCGACACCGAGTACTTTTAGACACAGTAGGATCCCTAATGCGACTGAAAAACTCTTGGCTGGTAATTCCAGGGTTCTTTGTGGCCCCTCGTTTAAGTCGTGACATGAGACGACATGAAATAACCCTCGGCTTGCCTTTATATGCCCTTTTGCGTACTTGTGTAAGGTCGGCGGTGAACTTTTTCACTGTTTGATGACACCTCCCTATCATTTTAGAAATTTTAGGGTAGATTTACCTTTTGAGAGTTCTGAGGTGATAGTTTTTTTTTTCAGCATCACTTAAACTGCTTTTACGGCCCATCTTTTCATTAAATTCTTATACTTTTCTAATAATTTGGCACGCTCAAATCACCGTGCTGAAAACAAATATGGTGCCAGTTTGTTTACATTGCGCAGATCAGTACGAAAATTTCAGTGATTGCGCAAGTCAGTGTTGCCAACATTGTGTGAAAATGTTGTGTAAATTGATTGGACGGTTTCTGAAATATTAGAAAAAAGTTATCTCGATAATAATTTGGCACGCAGTGTATATGAAGAAATATAGTCTTAAGATGTGCTATATTTATGTGATAAAGTGATCAAGATCAGAGGTAGAGCGTGTGTAAATATAAAAGTGAACATAGCAGTCAACACTTAGAGGCGACAGTCTTGTTTCATGCGAGACGCAATCGTCAGGTGGTCTGACGATTGCATATAACATGAAACAGACTGTCGCCTCTAAGTTGACTTCTTATATATATATATATATATATATATATATATATATATATATATACAGTTCGGAGAAATCATATAAGAAATACCAAATTATTATCATTATAAATCAAATAACCATATAATTTATTAGCATATCCTGTAAGGGAGTTGATAATATTCTGTACAATGAACTTTGCATGACGAAGGTTTCTGCTCGGTGAGTGCTACGTCTTCAGACACCTTATCCAAAGCGCATGAGTGGGATCACATCACGGGAAAATCTGACATTGTTTGCGGTAGGTTCATCTTGTTTCCTTGAATGTTTCCCAACCCAGGATGAGTGGTGTTGAGTTCATCACTTTGAGCCAGAGATAAAAAGACAAAACACGCAGTGAAAAAACCCTTCACCTGCTCCAATGAAGGCCAATGTCGCTTCATCTGCAGTTAAGTTGATGACCTCAGTTTTCTTGGGATGCAAAAATTGTGTTTATTAAATGTCTTCAAAAGGGCCACACCATCTATAGAGAGTACTATGTCAACTCGCTGAAACAATTATGAAAGTCTATCAAGAACAAACGCCAAGAAAAACTTATTTCACCTGGACAATGCTCGAGCACACAAGTCCTTGGGTTCAGTGGGTGCTGTGCGTGATTGTGGCTATTCTCCTGATTTGGTCCCATATGACTATCATCTGTTCCCCAACATTAAAAAAAAACACTTGGCTGAGAACCATGTGGAACCGTAACACCGATGGAAGTGTGTGTGGTCCGAAAGTGGGGCTATGTTGAAAAATAAAACCTTATTAAGGTCATATATTTCATGAGAGTATCATGTGGTGTTTTTTTCTCTCTGGGGTGATCGACAGTTTTTTTTTTTGTCAAGTCAAGTCAAGGTACGCTCAAATCATCGGTTACGATGACTTGTAACTTCGCGCTGTCATTTGTCAACCCAATTTCACTCACAACATGGTACGCAGGAACTTCTCAAAGATGTCACGTACTGGACTCGCCCCCCTCACCCCCAAGACCGATAAAAAGAATTCACCTCCCAAACAAATCGATTATGGTGAAATTCGATCCCACCTGGATTTCATAGTCGTAAAATGACAACGTGTGTGTGTTTGTGTGTGTATGAGTTTGTGTGAGAGTGTGAGTTTATGTATGTGTGTGTACGCGTGTGTGTGTGTGCGTGTGTGTGTATGTGTGAGGTTGAGTGTGTGTGTGCTTGTGTGCGTGCATGTGTTTGTGTGCGTGCGTGTGTTTGTGTGCGTGCGTGTGTGTTTGTGGGTGGGTGTTTGTGAGGCTGTGTGTGTGTGTGTGTGTGTGTGTGTGTGTGTGTGTGTGTGTGTGTGTGTGTGTTGTGTGATTTCTCATCAGTTAATATATTTTTTAACGCATTCCAAACGTTATATATTTTAGCGGTCCTGTTTTTTTCTTTTTTTTTTCTTTTTTTTAAATAATATAAATTGCATCTTCTGGTGTAGGCAATAGAGGGTTTTAATGAAGAAAATATACCCCCCTCCCTTCACTCCCCCGGCAAGATTCAAATTAGCGTTCCTCTTTAAAGGAGAAACTTCTTGGAATGAACAAAAATACATGCACCACGCCAAGCTTAACAAATAAAAGAACCGGAATTTCAAAATATTTTCCGCATTAAACTCGTCGGCTCGGTCGATAAATGTGCGTTGTATTTATTTTACTGGTTAAATTATAAAACCAAATTAAACATCAAACGCTTGTAGGGAATGAAGAAAAGAACAGTTATCTGCTTTTTGTGGTAAATAAATTATTTATAATCGACATCTCCATTCATTAAATTTAGAAAACCTTTTGTAAAGCAAAGACATTTCTGCACTTAAGCTGATGTCGTGTACTTACCTTGCATATTCATCATGTTCTCTTAAATTTAACTATTGAGTAATTTTCTAAATAACTATTACGTTTTCGGTATGAAAGCAGCGCATCAATGGCGTGTATTATAGATATTGATGTTGAACTGCTTCTCTGATGCGTATTATACACAGTAGATAATTTATATTTGACATGTTTGCAATCTTTCGATTGTAACAGATTTAATACTCCTAATAAGTTTTCTTGTCTTTGCAGAAAATCTTTGAAAGTTTTTCACGTTGGCCTGGAAAGAACAATATTTAAAGCTGTGAAGTTCTATAGCCAAACAACCATAATATATATATATATATATATATATATATATATATATATATATATATATATATATATTTAAGTTAAGTTGTGCTATATTTATGGGATAAAGTGCTCAGTATCAGAGATAGAGCATATGTATATGTAAATATGGAAGTGAACATTGAAGTCTGTCGCATCCCATCTGAGTGTTGAATTCAGTGTACATTTTCATATATATATATATATATATATATATATATATATATATATATATATATATATATATATATATATATATTAATAAATACGCATATACCGACGTTTGATGTGCGACTCAAATTTCGTTGGTTACCCAATTCATCGGACACGTGGGTAAGCAACAAAATTCCATTCGCATATCAAACGTAGGCATATCTGTATTTATGAACATATATTTCTTAGCTCTGTCTAATCGCATTGAGCACAATTATGTCTATACCTCTTGGATAAATTTGGTAATTATTTAGTTGCTTACCAGCGTATGTACGCAAGCACACGCGTATACGCTCGCTAATATCAAGTTATCTCATTTACCTAATCCTATACCTATATATATATACATATATATATATATATATATATATATATATATATATATATATATATTTGACGACATTAATTCCTATGAAAGGATGTTCCTAGTCGTAACCCGGGTTATATATATATATATATATATATATATATATATATATATATATATATATATATACAATGTGTGACAATTTAATTCTACCTTCTGAATCGATGGTGCCATTGCTGGAAATATTCTTCGAACTCATTTCCCCCGAATGCCTTTCAATAATGTATTCACGTGTTGCTGGGTGTGAAGGATGTCAACAAATCATTGTTCTTTCAGGCCATTTTTGTAATTTTCGAAATATCTCAAAATCTTAGACGGTTAAGTCTGGTGAATGAGATGGAGGGCCCATTTATAAAATGGATTTCTTAGCCAGGAACTCATGAAATTCTTACGCATTATTTTTTTCCTCAGATCCTGTTAGAATCAGACACACTTTCATATTCAGTTCTCCTCTTAACTGACGAACACTTAATATTATATTTGAGCGCACTACGGCTCACACTGTGTTCACAGTTGCATCTGCTTTTTTCTTGATTGTTTTGGGTGGCCCACTTGTGCCACCATGCACATATTTCTGCGTTTCTTTGAACAGACTATGACACATAAAACACTCGATTCGTTCATGGTAGGTTCACCAAAAGCCACTTTTGATAGAGCTAACGACTCACGAACACTTTTACAAATGTTCATGCCAGAATTGATATAATTCGAACACATACAACTTCGTCTACTCCTCGGCAACGAGTAACTTGTCTGCGTTTCAAGATAGTTGGAATATGTTCGAACGTGATCAGGTATAAATGTTTTCCCGACTCATTACCCCAGCGACACGCTGCAGTTATTCTGAGAATTAAATTGTCACATATTCGTACAGTCATGAACTCTTAATTCCTTTAATAACGGGTCTAACCATCACATAGAAAGGATGGGAACGTAAAATTCTTTTTTCAGCTTTTTGCTATTAGACAATCACAAATGACGTAACGATTTTCATTGTTCACTGTGTACCTTTTAAGCAACTTGGGAGTGTGTTCTTTTCTACTAAAATATTTGTCTGTCGAGTGAACATTGTTGCGGTCCCGTGCTTACTGTGCTATCCGATTGCACAACTGTAAGTTAAGAGACAAAACTTCTGGATTGAGATGAGAAATTTACCAGAAAGGTCAAAAAATTATTTCCTTAATAATTTCACTTATATTGATAAAATTATGACCATAATACTGGATGTCATGTTTTCCGCTCGTCGCATTTCCGGTCAATTGAAGAAAGTCAAAAACAAAATATTCTTTGGCTATTGTCCTATAAACGTAAACGCTGACAGAATGAGGAGATTTGCCTTTACGCTGAAGCGAGGGCTTATTTATTTGCCGACTCTACGTAGCACTAAGTCATCTATTTAAGGTGTGCAAAATTTCCTTATACTTGTCATCGGGTCACTTCTTTAGAAGAGGTTGAGAATTTGAACAATAGGTCCTCGATTTTACAAACTAGTGATTGAATACACAGTAGAAATCACAGTAGAGATTTTATTCAGACGTTAAGAAATTTTACACGCACTTTTCCAAGAGATATGTGAATAGCGCAACGGCCCGAAAAGTGTAATCGTTGAACCCGGCACAAATTCCAGCTCGATTTGTATCATTCACTTTTCACTAATTCCGTTCTCCTCCCAGTGATAGCTTAAATACGAGGATATATTGTCATGTTTAAGCTTGGTTGCCAGCTGATCTATGAGGAGAACCACGAAGAAAGGAGCGGGAAACCACGCTACTATATTTCCTCAAAAGTCATGGCAATTCACAGATAATAAAATAAAAGGCATCTATGGAAAGACACGCCTACATTCTAAAAGAACATGGCGTAAAAGATTGATTCCTCTGGAAATGCGTTATTCTTTACCCAGGGAATTATCTGCATTTTTCTCGATACCTATGATTTACAGCAACGTACGAAAAGTATTTCCTATAATATAAAGAATGAAAAAATTCGAGATAAAGTGACACTCAATCGAAAGATTACAAAATCCCGCCATGGATCTATATAGTCAAGCCATATTTTAGATAAGAGCAGACAAGATCAAAACAAGATGTAGAGTCAGACGGAGAAGGAGTTTTTGCTGGCCTAAATGAAAATTTAATCTGTTAGTCTGTCGTGAGAGAACAATGGATTGTGTCTTGGATTGAGGAATTGGAGGGCCGAGTTCGAATTTCAGCCGAATTCATTATATTCATATCCGGAGAAAGGTATAAATCCATCTCTTCTCCTCCTGGTCTGCTTTCTCTTCCCAGATGTCACACATCTGTGTGCCCTGGGATTGCAGGAGTAAGAATGGAGGGTTGCTTTGGCTTAGCGCAAACTCTTACAACCGTAACAATCTGCACAAGGCATCTAGCTGTCTAAGTTGGCTCATTATTGATTCTCGATGGACTCTTTTCCAGTAGCAGTATTGAGATTGACTTATGCAACAAATGCAAAGAGCCAGTCAATCAATTTTTGGATCAGCAAAGTCCGTTCTAGTTCCTCTCCAGGGAAGGGAAGAAAACACGATTTTCACATAATCACTGACGAGAGGATACAAAGGTACTTTTGCGACAATGTCCAGGTCTCTGTTTAAGAAATAAATTTGACAACTCATATTTATGAATTTTAATAATCTACAGAACGCTTTTATTCATCATATCCCTCTACCCTGTGTCATCTGTGAATGTGACGCGAACTAATTAACTAATTTTAATGCAACAAGATGTGGTTTTACTAGTGCCCGCTCTTCTGGAACTGATCCACCATCACTGGCGTTGAGACCTTCCCCCATAATTAACCCCCCGCTCTCGGGCTCTATCCTTAGACCTATTTTGTTTCTTATTGTCATCAACAACCTCCCCAATGTTATCAGTTCCCAACTAGATATTTATGCTGATGACACAACTACACCCTTGTGCAAATTAATTGAAGCACCAACTTAGAGAACTTGGTTTTTGTCTTTCGTCTTATAGCATGTTCACTAAAGAAAAGAGGAAACTGATTTCAAATAAGACTTACAAGGAGATATTGATTTGAAAATTTTAATCAAAATTTATAATGCTCTTTTGGCCAAAATACTTGATCATTAATGGTTTTGAAAACAGTAGCATTGAATTGCTATGCTTCTAGATCCTTTCACATTAATGACCCCCATCCTCTATCCTTGGACCTATTTTGTTTCTTATTGCCATCAACAACTCCCCCTCCCCCCCAATATCATCAGTTCCCAACTAGATATACTGATGACACAACTATTTACTCCTGTTTTAATAGTAAGTCTGATATATCCAACAAAATTAAACTAGCAACTACTCTTGAAAATGATATACAATCAATTGTTAACTGTGGCAAGGAATGGCTTGTAAATTTTAACACCAAAGAAACAAAAGGTGTTATCCTTTAATCGTCCGAGAGAACCATTTTGCCATTCTAAACAGAATAAACCACACTAAATTCCAGGAGCTTAACACATTGCGTCTTCTTGCGTTCACATTTTTCACTGACATGAAGTTGAGTGATTATATTGACTCAGTTGCTAAGAAAGTTGCTTCACTGTGTCGTGCCAGACAATTTTTATCGCCAGATTCCATCTTTCAGATTTATAAATCTACCATTCTTACGTCCATTGAATATCGCTGGGATATCTGTCGTGGTGACCCTGCTATATATCTCGAGATTCTCGAGAAAATTCAAAGAGTCTGTAATGTTATCGGTTCTGACCTAGCATCTCATCTTCAGTCAATTTTCCAACGGCCCTAACGTGGCTTCCCTCTGTCTTTTCTCTATATATTTTCATGGCAATTGTTCTGGTGAGCTCTTCTCCTTGGTACCTTAACTGTATGAATTTCAGCGCATACTAGATTAGCAAATAGGTTTCGTAGTGTTACTGTTTTAATAGCTAGTTATAACCGTAAGTTCTATTCTAATAGTTTCTTTTCTCACCTGTGGTACTCTCTTATGATTTCTTGCTTCCCTGGCGCCTACGATCTTCAAAAATTTAAATGATGCATCAATCGCTATCTTCTGTCTTCTTGAACTCTGTTCTTTTATTGTCCTTTCTTCTCACTAAAGTCTTCTCATTCTTTTTCACTTCCGGTAACCACTTGCGTCTTAGTTGCATTATCGTCATGCTTAGGGTGGAATGATTTAAAAGATTCCATCGAGAATCGATGATGAGCCAACCTAGACAGTTAGGTGCATTGCACAGGTTGGTATGGTTGCAATGGTTTGCGCTAAGACAAAGCAACCCTCCGTTCGTACTCCTGCAATCCCAGAGAACAGATAGATTTATACCTTTCCCCGTAAATGAATATAATGAAATTGACTGAAATTCGAACTCGACCCTCGATTCCTCAATCCAAGCCGCAATCCATTACTCCAGCATGTCTCTATCATGAAAAAGTAAAACTGGCAGCTGCTCTCGAAAATGACCTCCAATATTTTGTTAACTAAGGCAAGAAATGGATTGTTAATTTTAACGCCTCAAAAGCGAAAACTGTTATCATTGAGTACAATGAATCGATGGGATAGGGGACACCCATGCAGTCAAATGAACTTTAAATAATTTTCTCTAAACTTAGAGCGACCTATGTCACAAGTAAAATCGTGATGCGAGATCTTTAAAACAACCACCCACTGTCTAGATGTAGGTTCAATAGCAAGACCAAAAGTGCTGGAACGAGTAGATACCGCCAATATGAACTTACAACCGGCCGCCTCGACTGTTTCTCACTGACTAGCAATTTCTACCCAACACAGATTCTACTCCACACAAATATAATATTAAGTGTGAGTCTGTTAAGAGGAGAACTGAATATAAAACTGTGTCTGATTCTAACAGGATTTGAGGAAAAAAATAATGCGTCAGGAGTTCATGAGGCTAAGAAATCCATTTTATAAATGGGCCCTCCATCTCATTCACAAGACTTGGCCTTCTAAGATTTTGAAATATTTCAAAAATTAAAAAAATGGCCTGAAAGCACAATGATTTGCTGACATCCTTCACATCCAGCAACACGTGAATATATTATTGAAAGGCATTCCTGGAAATGAATTCCAAGAATTACGACGGCATGAACAAAATTGGGAAATGCCTGGTATAGACTAAAAAAAAATGTAGGCGAGATTTTGCACAGGGAAATAAGTCTTCAATATGGTTTCTCGAAATATCGCCATGGTGAGAAAATCTGTTAGTTTCGACAAACAGGGTTCTTTATTCTTGGATCAGTTCGTCTGGCACTGTCTAGGAGTAGGCAAGTTACACTTGAGACATCTTCGCTGCGATTTCTGTGTTCTCTCACGACAGACTAACGGACTAAATCTTCATTTAGGCCAGCAGGAACTCCGTCTCCCTCTGACTCTACATCTTCTTCTTGTTCTAACCTTGTCTGCCCTTATCTAGAATATGGCTTGACTATATTCGTCCATAAAGGGATTTTGTAACCTTCCGACTGAGTGTCATTTTATCCCGAAAGTTTTTATTTATTTATATTATAGGAAATACTTTTCGCACGTTGCTGTAAATCCTAGTTTCATTCAGAACGTAGGCATTTTTTTTCCGTAGATGACGTTTAATTTATTATTTATGAATTGTCATGATTTTTTAGGAAAGTTAGTGGAGTGGTTTCTTTCTACTTTCTTCGTGGTTCTCCTCAAAAATTGGCTGGCAACCAAGCCTACCGATCACAATATATCCTTAAATACAAGGATATATTGTGATCGGTAGGCTTGGTTGCCATAGCTGAGAGGAGGACGGCATTAGTGCAAAGTGAATGATACAAATCGAAATGGAATTTGTGCTGGATTCGCCGATTACACTTTCCGGGCCGATGCGCCACTCACATATGTGTTGGAAACATATAAACTGCATGTAAAATTTCCTAACGTCTGAATAAAATCTCTACAGTGATTTCTACTGTGTATTCAATCACTAGTTTGTAAAATCGAGGAGTTATTGTTCAAATTCCCAACCTCTTCTAAAGAAGTGACCCGATGACAAGTATAAGGAAAATTTGCACACCTTAAATAGATGACTTAGTGCTACGTAGAGTCGGCAAATAAATAAACCCTCGCTTCAGCGTAAAGGCAAATCTCCTCATTCTGTCAGCGTTTCCGTTTATAGGACAATAGCCAAAGAATATTTTGTTTTTGACTTTCTTCAATTGACCGGAAATGCGACGAGCGGAAAACATGACATCAAGTATTAAGGTCATAGTTTTATCAATATAAGTGAAATTATTAAGGAAATAATTTTTTGACCTTTCTGGTAAATTTCTCATCTCAATCCAGAAGTTTTGTTTCTTAACTTACAGTTGTGCAATCGGATAGCACAGTAAACACGGGACCGCAACAATGTTCACTCGACTGACAAATATTTTAGTAGAAAAGAACACACTCCCAAGTTGCTTAAAAAGGTACACAGTGAACAATGAAAATCGTTACGTCATTTGGGATTGTCTAATAGCGAAAAGCTGAAAAAAGAATTTTACGTTCCCATCCTTTCTATGTGATGGTTAGACCCGTTATTAAAGGAATTAAGAGTTCATGACTGTACGAATATGTGACAATTTAATTCTCAGAATAACTGCATCGTGTCGCTGGGGTAATGAGTCGGGCAAACATTTATACCTGATCACGTTCGAACATATTCCAACTATCTTGAAACGCAGACAAGTTACTCGTTGCCAAGGAGTAGACGAAGTTGTATGTGTTCGAATTATATCAATTCTGGCATGAACATTTGTAAAAGTGTTCGTGAGTCGTTAGCTCTATGAAAAGTGGCTTTTGGTGAACCTGCCATGAAGGAATCGAGTGTTTTTATATGTCATAGTCTGTTTAAAGAAACGCAGAAATATGTGCATAGTGGCATTGTCCGAATGTTCTGCAGGTCCGAGCGTTTTCGGCAATTCTAATAACACACACACACACACACACACACACACACACACACATATATATATATATATATATATATATATATATATATATATATATATATATATATATATGAATGGGTGATTAAAAGTTTCTAAAATGTGACCAAACATTCAAATTCTTTCTTTGAGCTCCTTTCAGGCAATTCTAATAATATATATATATATATATATATATATATATATATATATATATAATGAATGAATGGGTGATTAAAAGTTTCTAAAATGTGAACAAAACATTCAAATTCTTTCTTTGAGCTCCTTTCAGGTCCTTATATATATATATATATATATATATATATATATATATATATATATATATATATATATATATGTTATTGAATTGCCGAACACATACGTGTGTGTGTGTGATTACGAATACATTTTAAAAGTAAATAACCAAATCATCTCAGACACAAATACTGTTTTTTTATTGTTCCTTTTTTTTGTAGTTCTCTTTTTTCTTTTCTTTTTTTCTTGATATTTAATGCGACTGCTGCTGATATTCACCTGCGTGAGAATGCTTCACGCAGGACACACACAAGTTCACTTGCTTCAGGGCACCATTAAGTGGTCTTCTTCTTTTCTCTACTATGTCCGTTCAGAACGTGGCCCGATCATAGAACTCGACAATTTTCTCTTTCGTGACTCTTTTGCACTGATCTATATTCCCTCAAACTCGCTAAGCGTGTTACTCACTGTTTCTCCCGACTTCTCTTGCCTTCAATGTGTGGGTGTTAAATTCGCCTAAATCCCTTCCTTCGTTATGTGTGTCATCGACATTTCTGCTGCCTATATTCCTTATTGTTAGCCGCTATCTTTTTTCTAGTTCCAATTCACCTTAAAATATTCTCGTCGCTCGCATGGTCTGTCAATGGTATTCCCAGTATTACAGACTTATTTCTCCGACATGTTCTGTCAATAGCATTCACATCATTAACGGGCTAGTTCTCAGACATATTTTCTCAATGGTATTCTCAGTAGTACGGACCTATCAAAAATGTCTTGTCAATGGTATTCCCAATATTATGGGATTATTCCTAAGTCATTTTCGCTCAATGGTATTCCCAGTATTATGAAACTATTTCCCAGACATGCCGTCTCAGTGGTATTCCAATGGTACGGACCTATTTCTCAAGCATTTTATCTTAATGCTATTAACTGTATTATAGAGCTATTTCTCAGTCAAGTTCTGTCAATATGGACCTATTTCTCAAACGATGTTAGATGCCTAAATTCTCGCTTATAAGCTCGATCTCATTCATATTTGAAGCAGTTAATGAATCATTTCTGTAACCGGGTGAGGCACGACAACTCTTCTACATGCCGTTCCCTCTCCCCACCTACATTTTACATCTCTCTCCGTACGTCTAAACACTTGCACGTGTCAAGTTTAGTGTAAATCTTATTAAATCGCGTAGTGCTTGCATTTTGAAAGTTGACATTACTTCGTTTCCTGTTCTTGTAGATAAGAAAGCATGTGGACGCTGGCTGGGGGAGAGTGGCAGAGGAAATCGACAAGGTTGATGACCTGAATTTTCTGCCTTCTGACCTTGCTCGTTCTATTCCATGGCAGTGGGTTGCGGTTGGGGTTGGTAAAAATAATCACAAAGTATGGGACCACAAAAGTATAATTTTTGTTGTTAGACGAAATGCAGCGTCTCGGATTTTTTTTGTAAGGGATTTTCCTATCGGCTTTTAAAAAATATCAAACTGATCAGAGTGTTGGGGATTTCAAATTGGTTTAGGATTTCCCGCTGGGCTCTTCAGCTGTAAGATTCCGATTCTAAAAGTAACAAAAAATAATATAATAATAGAAAAATAAAAACTTTAAACTCAAGGTCCATTTTTTAAATGTGCTGTGATTTTTGCCGGAATTTGTTAGATAAGAAATGATTATTATTATCTGTGTTGTTATTCGGACCAACATGCTCATCTTGGTTGTTATACTTACAACGTTTCGACCGTTGTTCATTCCGACCTTCTTCAGTTGTCAGTCTTCGGTAAATTTCTTGGAATTTCGAACAGAATCCCTCATTTATTCCCTTTTCCATGCTTAAATTTCCTTGGTTCCCTGGTATTTGTGATTCCATTGATTGAGTCTTTTTCTACGGTTTATCAACCCGCTGCAAGTTATTTAAAACCATGAAATATTTTAGATTGTAAGAATAATGGTTTAGTTATAGGAGTCTTACTAATTAACCCATAGCTGGGGGAGAGAAAAGGCAGATTCATACTTAAAGACATTTGCACGTAAGTGAATAAGACGAAACCAGCAAGAATTGAAACTCGGCTCTCCGATTAACAACTATACATTACACCACCCGCACATCAACGCTTACAGCACCTTCCCAAGGGGTCACTCAACTCATTACTGACCAGGTTCGACGTTGTTTAACTTCGGTGATCGTACGGGAACCGGTGTTTCAATGTGATGTAGTCGTAAGCCAATTGTGAATTAAGTCTCTGATAGTGTTGAAAAGACACATACAATAGAAGAAACGAAAGTAAGACTGGGTAAAATTGACCGATACGAGTTATCTTCCCATAGCAATGAAAAAGAAATGATTTGGTTTATTTTGTTTAGCGGCATATCTACACTTCTATGGGTTATTTAATGCCGAAATCTAAATATTTTGAACACCATTTGATGGCTTCAACTAAATGTATTTTGAACGTAATTGTATGCATTCAATTACAGATAAAATGTATTGTTGGCCATTTTGCTATAACTGTATTGTTCGTAATTTTTATATAAAATAATGTATTGCTGGTATTTTTACTATAAAATATATATTTTTATACTTTCAAAGTGTTTTGTTTGGAGGTTTCACTATTTACCCATAGTTGGGACCCTAACAGGTGCTGTAGTGAGTCCCGATAAAAATAAAATAAAATATAAAAACAAAATATAGAAATAAAATAAAAGGAATTGAAATTAAAATAAGGCTTTTGCGTTTTCCTTTAAAACCCTTATATCTTTCTTTCTCTATCTCTCAATTTCTCTATCTCTCAACTTCTTTCTTTCTCTCTCTCTCTCTCTCTCTCTCTCTCTCTCTCTCTCTCTCTCTCTCTCTCTGAAGGTCTCTCTATATACACTTCTCTCTCAACTAACGAGAGGGCAAACCTCAAATAAAAAGAAGAAGAATAAAAAGAATTGAAATTAAAATAAGGCATTTGCACTTTACTTTAAAACCCTTATATCTTTCTTTCTCTATCTCTCAACTTCTCTCTCTCTCTGTGTCTGTCTGTCTGTCTCTCGTTGAAGGTATTTGTATATATTCTTCTCTCTCAACTAACGAGAGGGCAACGCTCAAATAAAAAGAGGAAGAATAATAATAAAAAGAATTGAAATTAAAATAAGACATTTGCACTTTTCTTTAAAACCCTTATCTCTTTCTTTATCTCTCTCTCTCTTTCTCTCTCTCTCTTTGTAAACTTCTCTTTCTATACTTCTTTTTCAACTAACGAGAAGGCAACCCTCAAATAAAAAGAGGAGGAAGAAGAAAAGACTCAGCCCGGCTGAAAAACGTTGTAAGTTCGCGGGACCAGACTCTAATATGTGACTAAAAACTACCAAAAATCAGGAGATTCCACGCATAAATTCCGATTTATAAAAAAAAAAAAAAATGAAAAAGAAAGAAACGCCGGAAAATAAAATCTTTTTCACCTATCAAAAGATTAACACGAAGAGTCTTGTGATGTTAGCCGAAACTGCTTCACGCCACTAAGTCTGGAACCCCGTCAAAAAGGTTATAAACTGACCCTGACAACGTGGAGTATGACGGCAAAAGACGGAACAAAGGACGCTACCGCTAGAAAAATCAGCCAAAGACTGACACTAACCTATTTCTAAAATGACTACAACCACTAGTACGGTCTTAATCCGAAACACTCACTACCGAGTCGAAACGGACATTTCTCCAGACTGTTACCAATATCCAACTTATAAACGAACATTTTGTTACATCGAATATCTAAGGACTCATTCTAAAGCAAATAAATAAAAAATATATTTGATTATACTATACTTTATACCCTTGCTCCAGTCGTTTTGTTTCCGAAATTCCGATAAATACCAAGAATGTGGTAAATATCCACAGTGCCACTACCGCAGGTGAGGATGAACCTGGAAACAACAGTAATTAAGACGTGGTCCCATGTTCCTCAAAACCTGCAATCTTCCGGTCAGAGGCGTTGCTGTCGGATGTCGTTTATTTTCAGAAATTTATTAGAAAAAGAAATGAGAACAATCTACAGTCGTGAATTGAATAAAGGGTTCGACTCAAAATTGCGAGATGGTTACATTGTAAAACGACGAACACTTGTGGATGACAACGGTTGAAACATTGTACGTATAACAACCAAGATGAACAAACAAAATACACAAAGGACAGGCGTGTGTTATAATACTTTTAAAACATACCGGCTTCCATGGCTGCTGTGATTTCAGCCACTGGCTCTGGTAGGGCTGAAAAGACAGATATTCTGGCTCAGTCGAAGAAAAGGTTCAGTTAGAAATTCAAATAAGCTTACCAAAGACAGACACCTGAAAAATATCGGAGGTTACAAATAAAAAAAAAAAAAAAACGTTGGGAGTGTAATAATCAAGATGAGTATAGAAGTCCGAAGAGAAAAAACATTATTATGCTATAGGTACAGTTTACCTATTTGTGCTCTGGGAAAATGCATAAAACTATCTCTTCTTTTTCTTCTATATATTAGTAAAATACCAGAGTAGACTATCCACTCTAGCCTTGGATGGCAACTAGTCTAGGAAATAGTCATCTTCTTAGTGACGCGTTTCTTAGGTTAATCAGGTTTCCGATGCATTCGATTTGTTAAACAAACGTTAGTATAATTTATGGAAATCCGAATTGAGGCAAAGACAACGCGTCCTTTCGAAGTTTCAAGAAATTAACGAATTCCAAGCCTGACTAAAAAACTAAATATTGCTTTATGTACGTAAGTGTATAAAAATTCTAGTTTGTCTATGCGGGATTCAGATGATAGTACTTCGGATACCGATCCATATTTGATGTGCATTTGATCACAACTCATATATATAAATATAAAGGTGGACACTGAGGTCAGCAACAAACAGCTTGGTGTTGACCTCAGTTTCCACTTTTATATTTACATACGCTCTATCTCTGATATGAAGCACTTTTACCTAGAAATATATTATACATTAAACCATTATTTGAATCAATCATAGACAAAACTACAATCATTATACACTTACATATACACTAACATATACACTTACAAAACCTCATTTGAATCCAACATAGAAAAAACTAGAATCATTTCACACTTACATATACACTGACATATACACTTACAAAATCATCATTTGAATCCAATATGGACAAAACTAGAATCATTATAAACTTACATATACACTTACAAGATTCGGTAATGGAAAATTCGTTATTTTTGACAAGGTAGGAAAATTCCGGAACTATGAAATAAAAGTCGATTGAAAATTGATTTTAGGGCCGTTCTGGAGTGGAGATTTGGGGGCTAAGCTACCTCCCCTATAGTTTAAAATAACTGAAAATCGCGGAGTCCAGATAAAACCCCATTACAAGACCAGGACCTCAATTGCCGAAGCGGGGCTTAAGGGGCTAGACATCACAATATTTTTTAAAGTATTATTAACTATAGGAGTCTACATAAACCCGCTACAACAATACCATGGCCGTACTTTCTCGGAGGGGCTAAACCCCCCGCCACGCCTCAATACGTTTAACTAAAAAAAAATAATGGGTTCCAATCCAGATAAAACCTCACTGCAACAATACCAGTTTCGTACTTTCTGGATGGGAGGGGGGTCTTCTTAAATAAACATGTTTAAATAAGTATTTATTTAATTACTATACTCTGTTGTTTTCAAGCAAATAAAATCGATTTATCTAAGTTAAATTTAAGTTCTTGTATCATCTTTTCAAATTATTATATTAATAAAAAAAAGTAGCAAGTACATTAAGTTTTAAATAGTTATTTCCTTTTAAAGAAGCAAAACTATATATCCATTTCTATTTAAAAAATATAGGGGAGGAGTCTTTTGTCCCCAAATGCCTAACCCAGAACGACCCTAAAATCAATTTCCAATCAAATTTTATTTGATAATTACCGAATTTTCCTACCTTGTCAAAATTAACGAATCTTTCGTGACCGAAACTTCAGTTACTGAATTTTCCGGGCACCAAATTTTCCAGGTACACCGTGTATTTAGTCAGCTATCCCACTTTTAATACAAGTTTCATTAACGACGACTGACAAGGTACTGCGATGAACATTTACCCGCCTGAATATCCGAGAAATTCCATAGAAAAATGTTAAAAATAAAAAATATATGAAAATGGACTTAGTCCATTTTCATAATATATGACAACTTTTGTTTACGTTACGATACGTTTCCAGCAGATATAAGCGTTCGAGAGAAATCATGAGAAATTTGTAGTTTTAAAACAGTAATTTGACCTTGCGAACCAGACGCTTCGTCTATAGCTAAATGGTATAGCACGTCAGCCTATATGACGGTTCCATGTAGGATACAGGTTCGATTTCTGTCGGAGGACACATACTTTCAATGAAATTTCTCGAACATTGAAACCGGTTAATATTGATTATTACAAACAGAGCATTTATTTAAATTTTTTAGCTATAAAAAACAACATATAAACAGAAAATATATTAAAAAATACAGATCTATATATCTGTTTAAATGACATAGAAAAAATGAATAATTCAACATGTATAATGAGTGGGGGTGTAATGGTTAGATCAATTACGACTGAGTAGTGAGTTCCATCCTCACTGGGTGTCCCATGCTTTTGGCCTTGTGCCACATCTAAGCTACGCTTGGAAAATCACTATAGTGGTGGTAGAGAAATACAATAAACAGCGGTTACATTTTTATTGGGTTGGTGCATAATTATCAGGTATTTTTTAAACAATATTTATTATGAAAAAAGAAACAACAATTCAACAATAACATTTTTATATGATTATTCTGATTATCAACAGGCATTTTTATAAGCTGAAAATAAAATAATATTTTTATTAAAAAAATGTAAACAAAACTGCAATTTTTATTAACAAATAACTCGCCTACAAAAAAGCCTGATAATTATGCACCAACTTAATACGTCAAGAAACGCTGAAGATACAAAAAGCTTAGTTTTAGATTTCCGACGTCCAATGAATCCAGATGCGTAACCCAATCTACTTCATTCAAATTTCTGTTGTTTTTGTCTTGTACTTTAAATCACTATTGTTTTTAAATATCTTACAATTGTAATAGCAGTAGTTTCAATAAATATCTATAAATCTATGACATATAGTTACCATGTTTTATCTTTGTTATTCCTTACCTTACATGTTCATTTGTTCAACTTGTATTGTGTTCAATGAATGAGATTAACTTCATTTTCCAAGAACGATGCTATGCGAAGGTACTGTGTACTTTTGAATCGGTATTTCGTGCAAATATCGATTGTTTATGACGATTATTCTGTCCTAAGAAAGAGAGCGGGAAAAAGAGGAACGAGAGAATTAAATAAAAAGCGAGAAGCGACGGAAATCAAGTTACAGAACGAAAGCGAGTTACAAGTGCAAAGGCAGGGGAATCAAAAAGAAAAAGGAAGAAAAAGAGGGAGAAAATTAGTGAAAAGAGGCGAAACTAGGAAAAGAAAAGCAAATAACAAAGAAGGATTGATTTCGAAGAAAACAAGATGGAAAACGCCAACCATTCTTGAGAGAAAGAAGGAAGGCAGTGAAGGGGGGAAAATCTGGGTAGAGAAATAAGGGTAGACATGTTGGATGATGATCATCGGGCATATTTAATTCCTTGTTCTAGAAAAAAAAACTAGTAGCTACGAGGTTGTGCTGAAAAGTTCTCGACTTGACCAAGAAGTGATAAAAAAATTGGTGTATTTTGGGAAATGGGTCGTGTTAAAAAAGCATTTCAGCACACTTTCATCAAAAAAGAAATTAATAAATACATAAGCACATTTAAACTAGGACCATTTTAAGATAATCGACTTAAAATTTCAATAGAAGCTTGAGTGTGTCTGTGTAAAACATATATATATATATATATATATATATATATATATATATATATATAGATAGATAGAGATAGAGAGAGAGAGAGAGAAAGAGAAGCCTATTTTGATAGCGTCCTCTAAAATAACCGCTTTTTGTTAGGTGGTTTCATTTTATCATATCTACTTGTAGCATAGCAGTTAGCGATAAAACAAAAACGACCATAAAAGTGTCATTGACACAGGGGCGACCTGTTTGTTTGTGTCGGCTTTTATTTATATATGCGTGTATTGAATAAATCTCTCTCTCTCTCTCTCTATATATATATATATATATATATAGAGAGAGAGAGAGAGAAAGATAGGAGAGAGAGAAGAGAGAGCAACCTCGGTTCTCAAACGTCTCACATGTCGAACAAATCTCTCTCTATCTCTCTCCCTCTCTCTCCCTCTCTCTCTCCCTCTCTCGACCCCCTCTCTCTCTCTATATATATATATATATATATATAGAGAGAGAGAGAGAGAGGAGAGAAGAGAGAGAGAGAGAGCAACCTCGGTTCTCAAACGTCTCACATATCGAACAAAATCGGTTTTCGAACAGAAAATTCGAGATGAAAATGCCTCGGTTATCGAACAAAATTTCGGTTTTCGAATAACATTGCCGTACCGAACCCAACCCAACCGAGTTAACCCGAACGGAATCATTTCTTAGTCGACCGCCGCGTTATACACATTCTTTGCTGTGCTTTTCTTTTCCAATTTTATTGTATATTGCCTTCTTCTTTTTTTTTCTCTTCATTAGTCTTCAGTCATGGCTCCAAAGAAAGCTAGCAGTGATATTGGTAAAAGAAAAAAAAAGTTGAGAGAAAAACAATTGAAGAAAGAAATCATTGCAAAAACACGAAAATGGCGTTGGTGTGTCAGATCTCGCTGTGCAGTTCGGTATCTCTAAGTAGACAACATCAACTATTCTAAAAAAAAAATAAGGAAGGTTATAAAAGCAACTGATGTTGTAAAAAAGAGTGACTGTTATTAGTAAACAAAGACCAAAGATACTCAAAGTGGAAAAAGCTTATTTTTATAAAAGAGAAACAGCAGGTGACAGCATTTATTTGTGAGAAAGCATTAGAAATTTCTAATGATTTAATAAAGAAAACTCCTGGTACAAGTGCTGAAAGTGATGCTTTCGAATTCAAGGCTAGTAGAGAGGCAGTGAAATATACAGTGTAATACACAGTTGTACGTAGAGGCGGCATGTTCAAACAAGGGAGCAGCTGAGAAATTTGTGATTGAGTTTAGTGACTTGATATGTATTTAATAGGGGACGAAACAGGACTATTTTGGAAACAAATTCCAAATAAGACATCTATTACTAAGCAGGAAAAACCGTTGTCAGGGCACAAGATAATGAAAGATAGACTCACTCTTTTGCTATGCGGTAACGCAACTGACAATTTCAAGGTCAAACAATTGCTTGCCATAATCCGAGGGTTTTCAAAAGAAACAATATTATAAATAATAAATTGATTGTTATGTTGCGGGCTAATATGAAGGATTGGTTAATCAGACAATTTTATGGAGTGGATTGATGAAGTTTTTGCCATGAGGGTTTAAAAATATCTGCAAGAAAAAATGCCACTAAAATGTCTTCTCGTGTTAGACAATGCCCACGCTCACCCTCCAGATTTGGGGGATGGTTGAAGAGTTTGATTTTATTTCGGTCAAATACTTGTCACCTAACACAACTCCTCTAATACAACCAATGGACCAACAGCTTATTGCAAGCTTTAAGAAACTTTACCCAAAATCCCTCTTTCGAAAGGGTTTTCAAGTCACTAATGACACTCAGTTCACACTCAGAGGGTTTTGCAAAAAATCATTTCAGTGTCCTGAATTGTGTTAATCTTATTGATAATGCATGGAACCAAGTAAGTGACAGAACCATGAATTCAGTAGGGATGAAAGTTTGGCCAGATTCTAATTGGTCAATAAACGCAACTTTCACATGAAAATTTGCTGACGATATTCACTAAATATTACTTAGTTATCACTAATACGCATATTTTCAACTTCACCACGACACTCTCACTCCAACATAAAGCCGCATGCATTCTACAATACACTACTCGAGTACGCATCTCGACTTACTGAATTACGCAGAGCACTGGAATTATAGCAAGCATTTAAACACAACAGCGTCGGCTAACGGCAATTCACCCTGAAGACACGTGTACACTTCGTCGACACATATTCATTCAGACTGTGCTATACATTCATTCTGAATATAATTTCAGCACCCTAACAATGCACATACTTTCGGCGACTTTTCATCTGTTAACATTTCAGAAATCATTTCAACATGCGTCAACCATTTTGGACACTTTCTCTATTCAGTTTAACTTTTTACATATTGAAAGTTTCCGTTCCTGCAACTTCCATTCTGAGGGGGTATTTTAGCAACCCGATACCACTTTTCTTATCAATGTTGAATTTTGTACAAATCTGTGAATCTCTTTGATCCACAAAAGTGGATCAAAGAGCTTACCCAGCTTCATACATATTTTCCGGAAATATCAACTTCTAATTGGTCAATAAACACACAAGTGGGCGTTGTAAACCAGCAACAAGAACAAAAAATCCACTCACATACAAGTCTTTTTCAGAGTGTGACCAAGTCAAGTTTTCCCTTCTTTTTTTTTATTTACAGCGGGAGCCTACCACGTGATTAAATTAATTATAAATACCAGACACGAGTTCGTTCTCTTTCTCTTTCTTGATTTCATTCGCCTACGAAAATGTAACCTTAAAAATAGGGCGATGAAACTTACAGTAGTAGCGTTGACGACCCATCTCTTGCGGTCGAACGCTGAAAACATATTCACACACGCACGCACGAAATTTTCCAAACTACATTACAAACATACGAAACATTTCCAAACCAGCAACAAGAACTTTTCTCTTTAAAAATACTTTGATCAAGCTTATGCACACATCTTTACAAAACAAAATTATAATATTCTGCATATAAAAATATATATTTGTTGTTCCAAACATATACTTTTTGTCATAATTGAATATCGTTATCATTTGATTTTTTACTCAAATTTATGTTTATGGATTTTGCATGTTTTATTTACAGCGTAACTTTTAATATTCACGCAACCTAGATCCACAACAAGATTATGTACCAGAACGAGAGTTTGAGACGGTTTGTGATAACTACAAGTCCCGTTTGCTGTCGAGGAAATTGCTGTTGTTGATGATAGTGTCTCTATGGGTAAAACTATGGACTTGGATGTCGACAATGAAGATATTGAAAAGCTGGTGGAAGACCACCGTACTGGGCTTACCATCGAAGAGCTCGTACATCTTCAAAATGAACAGTAAAAGACTTTGGCTGAAGAAATGACTTCTGAGGAAGGAAAGGGGGATGTACCAAGTTCTTTAATCAAATAAATTTGTGCTAAATAGGGCGATGTGCAAAGTTTTGTGGAAAAATATCACCCTGATACAGTAGTAGCAAACAGAGCAGTAAACCAATGTCATCTCTCATTTTAGAAAAATTTTACAACGTAGGCAAAGACAACTAACATTGGACAGACTTTTACTGAAAGAAAAAAGAAAAGAAAACCAGAGAAAGATTTACCTGAATATATAGTGTATGCATGTAAATAGGCATTCATCTAGTGCTTGGAAACGAATTAATCTCTTTTACATTAATTGTAATGGGAAAAAATGATTCGGTTCTCGAACAACTCGGTTTTAGAACAGACTTTCAGAACAAATTATGGCCGAGACCCGAGGTTGCACTCTCTCTCTCTCTATATATATATATATACATTGTTTAAAATTTGATATCTTTATGGAGAAAGAGTGCTTGATATAATTTGAAGATATAAATACTATATGGATATAGACAGAGCCGGTGCATATTACCCACGAAACCTCGACCGGGGAGGCGCGACTGATTGGGAGCCCCGGCCAGTGCTTTGTGACCCTTGTTATCTTATCAATATTTGCTTTTTTCTACCTACATTCATATACCATACAAATTAAACTAAACGCAACCGAATATTAATTTTAATTTAAAGGATAAAATTTTTTGACAGATTTTGATGTAATTCTGAGGTCATTTTTTTTTTCGTCTAGATCCGTGATTTTATTTTTAACATGTTAACCGCGATATATGTCCCATGGTGCTCGGTAAAAATGGCAACGGTAAAAATGGCAGCGGAAAAAATGGCAGGGTAATAATGGCAACGGTAAAAATGGCAAAAGTGGATAAATAGGAAAAAATGGCAAAAGTGGATAAATAGGAAAAAATGGCAATTCGAGAACAGAAAATTATGACCGTTCGAGAAGGATGGGTCTAAGCTCCCATCCCTCTAGTTTAAAATAGGGCTAAGCCCCCCGGTCAATATCTTAAAATAAATATTTTTAAATAGATATTTACTCTAGTGGGGGGTGGAGCTAGGTTCCTTCTCCTCTGTTTTAAATAGGGGCTAAGTTCCCGCTCTTAGTATAAACAGAACCTCCAGATTTTCTCCTTATTTTGTAAAAAAGATCATTTTTTTAAAATTTTCGATGTCGATTTTTAGAAGTTTTAGTGGGGGCGCTAGGTTCCTACTCCTAATTGCAGTAAAAGCACAAATCGTAGCGTGTTTAAGTGAATTTGATGACTATAATTAATTTTATAATTGATAGCGGACATTAGGAGTATATATATATATATATATATATATATATATATATATATATATATATATATATAAAATGTATTAGTGTATATATATATATATAAAATAAGTGTATTAGTGTATATATATAAAAAAAAAGATTAAGATCATTGGCATTAGTGTATATATTGTAGACGTTAACCCCCTGCTGGGGGTTATTTGTACCCTCACCTCAGATTTTATAAATAACATTTTCAGTACCTTTTGTATTTGCGACTACATAGCATTAAATTCAGGAACATATGAATCTTAACTTTTTATTTCTTAAATATGCAGATTGTGAGATGTATATTGTTTTATAACCAGATGAGTCAGGGCCAGAATAACAGGGAATAGGCTAAGTGAACTCTAGTAACAGAATATATATATATATATATATATATATATATATATATATATATATATATATATATATATATATATTAGTGTTGGGACGATTAATCGGAATCAGGGAATCGGAAAAACAAACCCTAGTGCGCAAAAAAACACAAAGCGAAAACAAAAAGTTAGGAATCCCATTCAAATAAAACATTTTTTTTAATTGGAATGTTTTTTCTTACAAATAATCAAATGAAACTTTTTTTATAATGGGAATGTTTTCTTTGAAAATATTTTTTTAAATAGTTTATTTATTATTTTTTATAATTGGAATACTTTCTTTTTTGTTAAAAATTTTTTAAATAGTTTATATTAAATACATTTTTAAATACTTTATTCTATTTTTTAAATAGTCTAATAGTTTTTTTTTTATAAATAGAAATGTAACAAATTTTAAATCTATTAAACGTCATAAATAATAATAATGTATCAATATATTGTTTTTTTTTTTTGCGGGGAAAACTCGACTGCATTACTGATTCCCAGATCTTGACCTGTAAAATTGGTTCAAACTAGTGAAATTAAAAAAAAAAAAAAAAAAAAAAGTCAACAACTCTAAGTCTACAAAATTGACGAGGAACTGTTTTCCGATAAACACCGCTTAATGTCGGTTTCTGATTTCAATATCGGAAAAAATGGTTCATCCCCGGACGGCAGCCGTCATCAAAAGTTAAAGTTCAGCTGGACCTATAATTGTTTTTTTCCAAGTTTTTTCCAGTGTGTTCAGGCGTAATCGCCTGAAAAGTAAAATCTCATGGGAGGGGGAACTTTAGCTGAATATTCTTTTTTTAATTTGACAAACTTATGTTTTTCCATTATGTATTGTATCCAAGATTTTAATAAACTCATTTGTGAGATATTCATCTATATTCTTTTTCCTTTTGCCATTTTTTAGTTATTTATCCATTTTTGCCATTTTTACCGTTGCCATTTTACCTATTTATCCACTTTTGCCATTTTTACCGTTGCCATTTTACCGTTGCCATTTTTACCCCCGCCATTTTTCCGTTGCCATTTTACTTTTTCTACCGCTGCCATTTTTAAACCTAAATTCATATAAAATAAGTGTATTAGTGTTTTTATATCTATATATAAAATAAGTGTATTTGTGTTTATATATCTATATATAAAATAATTCGAGAATTGAAAAGTATATTAGTGTATATATATATAAAATAAATGCATTAGTTTTTATATATATATATATATGTGTGTGTGTGTGTGTGTGTGTGTGTGTGTGTATTAGTGTGTATAAAATAAGTGTATTAGTATATATATATATATATATATATATATATATATATATACATGTAACGGATATAAGAGTTGTCACGACCGGAGAGTCTCTTATATCGGTTTTCTCTATATCCAGGTTTAGTCTATTTTTAATTTGGGACAGAAAATTATCTTATATCTAAGTTTCTCTTATATCCAGGCTCTAATTTGGGCCTATTAAATATAACCGGAAAAAAGGAAAGGAGAAGTCTCTTATAGCTTTCTCTTATATCCGGGTTTCTCTTATATCCGGGTTTCTCTTATATCCGGGTTACACTGTATATATATATATATATATATATATATATATATATATATATTCATTAGTACTGGGACGATTAATCGGAAAAATCGCAAAGGCGAAGGTTAGGAATCCCATTCACAGATTTCGTATTGACTCTCAGAGTCTAATTATTTTATTGGTAAATTATGGTAAATGAAGTAAATATTCTAGAGTTCACTTAGCCTCAGCAAACCTTTTGAATTTCTGTTCACACCTATTTGCTAAATGTCTATATATATCTATTTTAACTCACAGATTTGACACTTGAGTATTAAAAGATTGAAAACGCATCAGATAAGATTTTAAATTTTACTGGCACCAGTCTGACTCTGTCGTTGTCTGATAACCTCTGAAATAATTAATGTTTTATTGTTTTTGTTTTTTTTTTCGGTTTCATCAAGTGGACTTATAATTGTTTTTTCCCGAGTTTTTCAGTGTGTTCAGACGTAATCGCCTAAAAAGTAAAATTTCATGGGAGGGGGGAGCTTTAGCTGAATATTCTTTTTAATTTGACAAACTTATCATGTTTTTCCATTATGTATTGTATCCAAGATTTTAATAAACTCATTGTGAGATATTCATCTATATATTTTTCCTATTGCCATTTTTTCTTATTTATCCATTTTTACCGTTGCCATTTTTTTTACCTATTTATCCACTTTTGCCATTTTTACCGTTGCCATTTTTTCGGTTGTCATTTTTACCGCTGCCATTTTTACCTAAATTCGTGTCCCATATCTGCCTCCCTCTTTGATCTCAAAAAGAGGAACCTTGACAACACAAGCTCCGCCTACCCACTCGGTGAAAATAGCACTTAAAATGTTATGACGGAATTTCGGAATAAAGGCCGAACAATTTTTTTTTTTTAAGTTTTTTCTTTTATTAATCTATTTTTGTTTAGGACGTCAAAAAAAAGTTCCTATCGAAAGCTGAAAAACGGACAAAAAAAGCCTATCACAAGCAACAATATTTTTAATTTTATACTTAAATTTTCTACAATTATTAATTATTTTTACGATAATTTTAATAATAATTATCTAATAATATTTTTTTATTATTAGATAGATATGATAAATAAAATTAATAATGATGATTATCGCGTGAATAAATACTGCATTTTTATGAATAAAGGTTATATCGTGAATACAGTATTTACTTTTTAATTAGGATTCATTAAATAAACCATTTGGAATACTTAATAGGAAAAATAATAAAAATAATAAAACTGATATTTTCTTTTTATTACAGCCGATACATTTTTGAAGAAACGTTCTTTAATAATAAATAAATTAATAATATAAAACTAGCCACCTCAAGATTTAAATAAAATTATGTTTTAAAAATGAAACATCTTTCTTGAAGCTTTTATTTTAGTTTTCTATTTTCAAGTTAATAAATTAAATTTAAAATTTAATTTTTCCAGTCAGCAAAATTCCTTTAAAACACTTAATAAAAAAAAAATAAAATTTTAACAGAAATTTCATATTTTTTCTTTTGCAGTTATTGCAACAAATTTAAGAAAAATTTAATAAAAATATTTTGTAAAAAGGGATAAAAATTAAAATTAAAATACAATAGAAAATAACTAAAAAACTGGTTATCAACAAAGCTAGTACAAAATCCCCTTCTTTGAATTCCACGTTTGTCTCTAACTTTACTTTTTACAGCAAAAACCCAATTTCTATGGATTCTTGAGTTCAACTGGAAAAAGTTTTCACACCTATGTGAGAAGTTCATACTTTGGCACCAGTCCTTTGATTTTGATTTTTTATGTCTGTTTTTTCCTTTTACATAGAAGTGGAAAAAAAAAGATGGAGCTGATAGTGAAAGAAAGAATTAAAGACATAAAGAGTGGATGGAGGGATACGATGCCATAAAATTAAAGAGTAATAAAAAAGAAAGATTCTTCGATATTGGAATTGTCACATTTTCATTTCATAGTCCTATCTCAGATTTCACTGACAAACTTAAGAAAAACTCTTCCATGGAGCCTTTGCTTTAAAAACGTAGACATCACTTCAGCATATAAAAGTAAGTGGTTTTTTTATTTTTTTATTTTTATAGAATAATGGTCAGCAATTATTTTTCTACCTGTTTACGGTGTTTAAATTTGAATAAAATAGTATTTGTTTACTGGAAATATTAAATTTAATCTATTAGCTTAAATTTATAACTAAAATAAAACCTTCAAAAAAGATTTTCTTTTTAAAAAATAAAATTCTTTTTTAAAAATGAAATTAATTTTTAATTTTACTTTGGTATCGTGAGTCTGTGGAGACACCTAGTTTTCTTTATTTTTATATTTTACGATTCAAAGAATATTTTCAGTAACTCCAAAGAAAAGAAGAATCAGCAATATTATTAGTCCTTATCTGGCGGCTCGGCTTCAGTCACATGGTAAGATTGCCTCCCTACATGAATTTGAGTGCCAATACTAGACTGGTGGCGAGATCTCATCATTTACAATTGGGCTAGCTAGATGTAGCAGTAAGTTCTATGTCTTTTCTCGGACATCTCGCTTGTGGAATTCCCTTACGGCTCCATGCTTTCTAGCCAACTTTAATCTGCAAGAATTTAAATGCAATGCCAATCGCTATCTACTGCGTGTTAGTAGCTGTATAAAAAAAATAAAAATAAAAAATAAAACACGGAGACCTGTTTTACAAAAAAATATAAAATAAATACCGTAATTCCCCATTTATAATACGCATTTTTTCTAAAAAAAATAATAAGCAAAATTAGGGGTGCGTATTGTGCCCTGCCACAAAAAAATTTGCCGTTTTATCGGACGATTTCAGTTGCGAAATGACTACTCACCACAAACATACAACAATTTGTCACTAACATTCGGCGATTGCGACCCCATATGGATGTCAAATACAATCATATATAACTACTTACAAATGAAAAATAAAATAAGAATTATCATAAAACTAAATTAGAATAATATTATTCTGTTTAAAAACATTTTTTATAAGAGTAGGAAACGCTGGCTGTAATGAAATTGAAGAGGTACGATTTATAGGGTTTGATTACCAAATAAGGGGTGCGTATTATGCATGAGTAGAAGCATTTTCCTGCACTTTCAGCACAAATTTTGGGGTGCGTATTATGGATGAAGGCGTATTATACATGGGGAATTACAATAAATGATGATTTATTTTAAATTCTCCCATGAGTTCAGATTTTAACTAATATAAACATTTCATAAGCGGTAGACAAGTTAATTTCTCGAAATTTCATAAAATTAAATAAGTGGGGGTAACGGATAAAAAAGATTTTTACAAAGATTTTCTAAAAAAGAAACATTTCTAAAATAATTTCATTCATTTGTGAATAAGTCCTGAAAGTTTTTCGATATTCCTGACGAATTTAGGTAAAAATGGCAGCGGTAAAAATGGCAACGGAAAAAATGGCAGGGTAAAAATCGCAACGGTAAAAATGGCAAAAGTTGCCATTTTTTCCGCTGCCATTTTTATCGCTGCCATTTTTACCGAGCACCATTCTGGACATGAGGTATTGTAATTATTTGCACTGTTCGGTCTATTTTCCTCATTTTTATTGCCATATTCACGACGTTTCGCTCGTTGTACGCTACATTCTTCTTCAGGTGATTGGAATTTCGAACTGAACTCTTTATTATCTTGTTCTAGTCCCATGTGCCATGCCTCTTCCCGAAATCTTAGTTATTTCCCTTTAACAAAGTTAGCTTTACCACTGCAGTAGCCAGGTATTGATCTCTTTGAGTCAAGTCACTATATCCAACCAATGTTTTTTATCCACGGAACCATGTGTCCTTCATGACAGCAGTGTATGCATTTTGGGGACTTATAAACCTAATGTCTCACTCATTGTTTTTTACCAGAGCTCATATTGCAATTTTTGTTTTTATTCTTGCTTTTCTCTAGCATTCCATATTACTGGTTCCCATATTGTATTCATTTCTATGCTTGGCCGGTTTAGGAGATTTTTGTTACCTAGCATATCTGCTGATTCTTTAAGTTTACGTATTTTCCAGTGATGTTCTCTGTCTATTTGAACCTCATCCCACAGAAAGTGGTGAGCTCCTTTTCCTCTATATGTGGTCAGCTATGCCTGATTTTTCTATTTTCCCTCGTGTTACGGCTTTACGATGTTCTTGCAGCTTTACCTTAAGGGGACGGTCTTTTTCTCCTTTATATTTTTTACCAGAGCTACACGGGATGACGTACACACAATCCTTCATTATGTTCTCCTCTACGGAAGTGTCAAACCACTTTTGAAGGTCGTTCCGATGTTATATAGACCACAGATCTTTTGCATTTTCTCCAATAATCCCTTCACATAGAGTAGACAGACCGAATCTGTTTTCTGAGTATTGTTATTCTCTTGTACCCTTCTATCCCAGTGTGTTGGAGCTGCTGCCATATACCCAGGGTATTTGTTATGTTGTAAGGTACTGCTTATAATGACCATTTCTTGTTCATATGTCTCTGGGTTTCCCTTATGACGATGTTGCAAACAATGGATGGTCCCTTTCTTTACACTGTATAGATGGTGGGAGTTAAAAATAAGGTACTGTTCGGTGAATGTTGACTTGCGGTATATGGATATCTTGACCCTATACTCTGTTCGAGATATTAGTACATCCAGGAATGCGAGTTTGTTGTCTTTTTCTCTCACCATTGTGAACTCAATCGATGATCTCATTGAGTTCACATAGTCCAGTAGTAACTGGACCTCTTCCTGGTGTGGACAGAGTATGAAGATGTCATCTACACATCTCAGCCACAGGGCTGGCTTTAGTAATGTGGATTCAAATGCCATTTCTTCGAAGTATTCAGTGTATATGTTTGCCATTGCTGGTGATAATGGCGAGTCCATTGCTAAGCCTTCATCCTGTCGATATATATCTGATCCCATTCCGAAGTGTATTATTTGTGTACAAAAAGTCAGCATCTCCATCAGGTTATCTATTGGTATATTGGTTCTGTTCTCCTAGGTCCGAAGCCAGACTCTCCCTGACTACCGATAGTGCCTCCTCTGTGGGTACCTTGGTGAACAAACTTACCACGTCCAGGCTCATCATCTGGTTGGATTCGATGGGAGCATCTTTTATTATTTCCACGAAGTGGGCTGATTTTCGAATATATGAAGGTAACTTTTCTATTAATGGGTCAATTATATCTACAAGGTAGCGATTCAAAGGGTGGCACACAAGCCTCGGCAGCGAACAATCGGCCTGAGCGGTATACTGTCTTTGTGAATTTTGAGGAGACTGTATATGCAATGTAGTTTGATGTAACGCTGCGACAATGGCCTGTATGTCTTAGGTGTGAAGTGGTTCTTGTTCTTGATTGGGATCTGCAACAGTTTCCGTTTTATTTTCATTGTTGGATATTTCTTTAATTTACTGTAGCTACCATTTCTAATGAGGCCTTCTAGTTTTCCTGTATATTCCGATTTCCTGAAAGTTTCATTAAAATTCGACAATTGTTTGATTTTTTAAAAAATTTCCAAATTAATGTTTTTTCAACGCAAAAAAAAGCTAAAATGTTGTATACTAATCTTTGGTCCCCAGCTAACGCAAAAAAAACAAAATTTTTAACCAAAATTTCGAACGTCCAAATCTAAAAAGGAACAAAACATAATTTAATCTTCAAAAATTTTTGATCTTTCATCTTCTTAATAATATAAAGATTTTGATGATAAGGCTTTGTTTTTATTAAAAAAATTTTCATCGTGATATGCTTATTTTTTAATAAAAAAAATTAGCATACCATGATGAAAAAATGCCCTGGCCTAAAATTAATAAAAACAAAGTTTTATCGTCAAATTCTTTGTTACTTGTGTAGCGATAACGGATGACTAAAATGGCGCTAAAATTATATATATATATATATATATATATATATATATATATATATATAAAATATATTTATTTAAATATATATATATATATAAATATGTTTATTTAAAATTATAACATATGTTATAAAATCAAAAATATCCATTTTGTTTCAACACCTATATATCATCAAGTGATGATATATATATATATATATATATATATATATATATATATATATATATATATATATATAGAAAACGATATATAAATTTTTATATATCAAGAACAACTTTACTAAAATTTATGTGAAAATGAAAAAAGATTTTTCGTGTAACGCGTTTCATCTTTTAGGATTTCATCGGACTAAAGTGGTGTCTTTTCATTAATATGATTACGCATGCGCATGAAGGGAACGCTGAAAGTTTAAATTTAATTTTTTTTCCATGTGTACTTCAAGTATATAGTCTAGCCGATTTTATATAACCCATTAACTGCCAAATTTTTTAATGCGCATTTTTGGCCCAGACAGTTGTCTTAAGAGTTAAAACAACATACAATATTAAAATTTTCTTCGATTAGCTGGTACTTTGGAACTTTATAGAAACTAGAACACCAAATATATATGTGTGTAAAACATCAAAACATAATATTGATTAGAAATAATAAAAAATACTTTTCAAAATATTTATTATTTTTCTACTCGTGAAATGTAAAATTACGACAGAAAGTGTTGTCTCTGATTAGTTACGGCTAATAATAAAAACTTTAAATGCTAAGTGTTGTAAAATATACCTCAGCCATTGCAATGTATGTAAGCAATTCAATGTAAATACAAGGAATAACATGTAGTGAGTTTAATTTTAACAGATCCCCAAATGGGGCTCATGGCAGGTAATGGGTTAATTTCTTTTGCTTTTTGCCTCATCTTTGTTATTAAATATCCCACATTATGATAATAGATGATCTGTTAAGAAAAGTGAAATGTTGTAAGAACTTGGACGTAAATGCGGATTAAAGCACTTTCTATACCCTTTCTATACACTTTCGTCTGAGTACATTGCTTTCTCTTTTAATTCGGGCAAAATTTTTTAAATCAAAATTAAGATCGGAAACATTACGGTGAGCAACTAATGCATTAAATGTGTTGTTTTGTAAAATATCCCTTTTGTGTTCATATAATCTTTTATTTAAATTCCCCAAGGTTTCTCCTATGTATTTCTTATGGCAATCATTATAGGTGATAAAGTAAATTCCCCCTTCAAGTTTTATCTTAATATGATTTTGTTTTTCATTAATTAAGTCTTCTACTGTTTTAAAAGTAGTTTTAATAAATTTTATTGTAGTTGTGAGAGGTAGAACAAAATATTTTTATTTATTGTGTTGTTACTTTTTTCACATCCACTTCTTTAAGATTTTAGGGAGAATTATTAAAAGTAAAGGTGTTTATTTTTATTTTTTTTTATATTTATGATAACTGTCTTAGTTGAAGATCAGTAAAACACTTTTTTAGAAAGACTTGTTTTCTAATGGCAACTTACGTTTTTAAATTCTTCCTAAAATACAGCTAACATTTTGAAAAGAGAAATTCATCTTGGTTATAGCACTGTAGTATAGGTGAAATAGTAGAGTAGACTGGGCTCTCTAGCTTTGGATGGTAGCCAGTCTAGAAGAAGGGCTAAACTAAATATAAAACCATGGCGTAGGCACTAAGAAACCACCCAGATAATAATAAGAAATTGGGGAGATCCGTGATCAGTTTATAGATAATAAATAAATGAATCTGAGAAGAGCCGTTATCAAATCCATCCTGAAGAGATATGAAATTTAAAATCATAGAGACGGCAATGGGAAAACCCTCAAGTATATTTCCCAACAAGATGTACCATAGTGTGGCACTGCTAAATGAAAAAAAAAAAGGCTAAGTTGGAATATGAGCTTGGAACAGAACGAAAAAGAGTTAAGTTAAAATGTAACTTGGACGAGCGAAGACTGGATCGATTGTGCTGAGAAAAAGACTGCCATCTGGGGGAGAAATAGAGAAAATGCATTCTAAGACAGTCGAGAATTTTGGAAACAAAGGGGAAAGGGGAAAATTAATTAATGACCGTCTACTAAAAGTGTCAGTTACAAAAATACTAATTGCGAGATAAAATTTTGTAATTTTAAAGCGAAGGCAAATGGAGAAAAACTGACTGATGATTTCTATCAAAAAAAAAAAAAAAAAAATCAGAAGACTGTAAAAACAATTCCAGAGAAAGGATTTTATACTTTTCCTAAAAGAAATATGGAGATTACAGTAAAAGGGAAGAAGTTGGTTAATTTCTGATAATAAAGACAAGATCACAAACTGGGAAAAATGTGCTGACGACAATTAAAGTAATAAATACGATTAATGACTAAAAAATAAGTCCAACTCGTTCACCCACGGAATTCGAAAATCGAATTTGTACAGATGACAACCAAGGGACGATACTTAGATGAAATACCAAGAGAGACGGAGGGTTTGCCTCCACCCATTGGCAGAAATAAGAAAAAAGAGAAAGGAAGAGTTATCGTCTACGATCACTGCTCCTGGAATGGAGTCTCTTAAATTTGGAAGGATAATTAATTTTCCACAACCAGACAACAAAGAACTCTTGTTGGAAAGCTCGGAATCCCCAAATACCGTCAGTTTCATGCCAGTCTTGAGTAAAAGTCAATATGAACAGAAGACTAAAGCGACCAGGCCAGTTACAGTTGGAGAAGCAGACGACGAGAGGCAACCACGCTGCTGAAGACCACGTGACTTGCTGCCAAAGAGAACGCCCGAATTAAGCCTTGTTCCAGACTTAGTTAAAAATGAACAAAGTGTCACGATAGAATTCAAAGTGGGAAGGGTTAATATTTCTGTACAAAGCACGATTTAAACCACAAAATTGACCCGAAGAATTTTCTGTCTTCTTTTATTTCATCTGCAAAGAACTTTGTTTTTTTTTCTTGTAACACAGCTTCGCAGAGGTTCGAACCAGCGCTACGATTGCTAACGACAACTCAGTCTTTGTCAGCTAGGTGATCAAAAAGAATAACGTGGGTGAGGCGGGGCGGGGCGGGGCGCAGACTGGGACAGCCACTCCAATGACCAGCGTGATCAAGGACTCACCGGCGAGAAGGGCCATAAAGACATGGCAATTCATAAATAATAAAGAAAAGGGATTTGTGGAGAACCATGATCGCCTACGTTCTGAAAAGATACGGTATATTTTTTTTAATCATTTGACCCTAAGAAAGGCAATAATGCCACTAGGACGCGGGGAGGGTGTTACCGGGAGTGAGAGAATGAGAATTCTTTAGTGGGGAAATGGACAATTATAGGGACAGGGTTCAAGAAGACAGAAGATAGCGATTGACGCTGCATTTAATTTTTTTGAGATTGTAGGTGACAGGGAATAAATCGGAAGGAAGAAAAGAAGCTGTTGAAATAATAGAAAGAGTTTGCATCTGGGTAGTTCAATAATAAAACGGTGAGACCTAACTGCCAATCTAGTAGTACGCTTGAATTCGTGCAGGCGGGGCACTAAAGAAAAACGCGCATTAGAACAGTTGCCGTGAAAATATTTGTAGAAAAGACAGCGAGAAACCACCTCACGCCGGTGAGAAAGTGACTGAAGTCGAGATGCCAGGTCAGGATCGATTACATTACAGATCCTTCTTTAGATTTTGTCAACAATCTAGAGATATATAGTAGGAGCATAAGACTAGACATGGTAGTAGTATTCAATGCACAGACGAATGTAAGTGTTCAAGATGAATTCTGGCCGGAAAATCTGTCTGGCATGACACAGTGAGCCATTTTTCCGAGCAGCAAACGTAGCGATTTAATATAATTACCCCCACTTCACGTCAGTGGAAAACGTGAGCCCAAGATGGCGCAAAGTGTTGCTCTTCTGGAGTTTAGCATCAACATGGCAGACAAAAAAAGTTCTCTGTTTAAATGAAAGCAGTTTTGTTGTTTTTTTGTTTGTCAGTTCACCCCAAACAAGGCGATAATGCCCCTAAGACACAAGAGGCTACTGGGAGTGAGGGAGAATGAAAAAGACTTTAGAAGGAACCGGAAGCCCAATCCTAAACAGGAAACAAAAGATTTAACTCTACTCCTGTTCAAAAGACCAGGCAAGAATAAGAAACAGACGATAGGCGAATTTATCTACTCCTACTAAGAAATTGACATTAATAACATTTCAGAGTTTAGGCGGAGTCATTAGAAGTATAGATTTGAAGTAGTCTTTAGAAGAAAGTTAATCCTAAACAGGAAACAAAGGATAAACCTCTACTCCTGTTCGAAAAACCGGAAAGGAGTCTGGAGAGGACAAGGGAAAACCACTCAACTATCTTTCGGCAAAATCTAGAACATCAGTTGGAGATTCCATGCAACGCTTAACATAATTTACGAAGAATTGAGACCTATCTTTCTTAAACTCAAACAAAAGCGATTGCAGGGAGGTCGTCTCATCCTTACTTCTATGGCATCCTTCTGGAGGTGTCTTCTCGCGAAAGTTTACTTTCACAGACTATGACTCGGGACTCAAGGTTGGACATTGGAGATCGGAGAACGGCAATGCAGGACCGAGCAGTGTGGAAAGGTATTGTTAATGGAGTCCCGACCAACCACAGGGAGGTTGAAGGATGATGATGATGACGTGAATTCATTCATAATAAAGGAAAGGGATCTATGGAGAGCCATGATCGCCTATGCCCTAAAGAGATATGGCATTTAAAACAATGGGGAAGGCAACGGGAAACGATTAAACTATCTTTCCTAAGAAGGCACGGCAATTCATTGACAATAAAGGAAAGGAATCTGTGGAGAGCCATGATCCCCATATGTCCTGAAGAGATATGGCATTAAAAAAAAAACAAAAAACAAAGAATATGACAAACTGTAGAATTATTTTGCGCTACTCATCGGAATCTTGTTTTTTTTCTGTGGAACATTGTTTATTCTGAGAAATACTAATTTTTGAATTTTTATAATGAAGATTTTCATTCAATTGTTGACCAATTGCTCGTCGAAGTTATGATGTTCATTGCATTCTTAACCATAAGGCCTCTACACATTCTTTTTATATCCATTTAAATTCATCTATCTGAGTATTATTCAGAATTATAAAGCATTTCGTATTAAATTTGTATAAGTTATTTCAATCTATTAAGAACAAGTCAAAACGAACTCGCCCTGTCGGTTGGGGTCAAGAATATGCCGATTACATCTTCATGTAGAGGAGTAAGCGCCACTAAAAAAAAGAGATTACCTTTTTCTTTTACCAACATCTACCTTTCTGACTCACGTGCAAATGACACCTATTTTTACCTTTTCTAACTCTCGTTTAACAGAACAGACCCAATGCCAACCTTTTTTTCAATCTCCTGCAAACCGGACATGGATCTACTTCTGCAAATCGGACTTGTGCCTAATTTTACTGACTCTCGTGCAAGCTGAACCCATGTCTACATTTTAGAACTCGAGATCAAAGCAGATTTCGCTCTATATTAACGATTCGCCTGCATTCCAGACCTGTCTGCCTTTCTTGTGGCTGGTGTCCGGGATAGCGGTTCTGGATGAGAAATCGGAGAGCCGAGTTTGAATTTCGGTCGGGTTCGTTCCATTCACTTGCGCGCAAATATCTTTGGGATACGTATGAATCCATCTCCCCCAGCTATGGGTTAAATAGTATGACCTGTATCAAGAAAAGTTATTGTTATTCTCAAAAACTTGTTAATATAATATTCACTCGCCAAAAATATAATTATTATTCTTACAATCCAAGATATACTTTGGCCTTAAATAACACACAATGGGCCGATAAGCCATAAAAAATATAAACTAAATCAAACTGGACCTCTGTCTATGTTTTACCTATATCTACCTTTTTCGAGTTCGTTACATTCACTGACGCGCAAACATCCTTGGGAAAGGTATGAATCGCCCTCCCCCCAGCTAGCAGTGAAATAGTAGGAGATGTATCTGGAAAAATCTTTATTATCTCCCAAATATTGTCAATGCAAAAAAAAAAAAAAAAAATACACTCTAAAAATAGGTTTCGACTTTAATTAACCCACAACGGGTTGATAAGCCGCAAAAATACATCAATCTACCTTTCCGTTGTTCCTGTTGTTTATCAAAACGACTATTCGGCATTATAAAACCTGGAATGTGCTTGTCCATCTCAAAACTGTCACACATACACACACATACGCGTATAGTCTTTGTCATAGGCTTGCCTTTGATCATTTATTATTAATGAGAGGAGCGTATTGAAAGTTCAATGTCGACAGAATCATTAATGGATCTTTGGGTAGTTGACCTATAGCAACATCTTTTTTTCACGAATATATGGCATCAGTGATGATCAAACTCACTACAAATGTTTTTAAAAACCAGCTTATTGACGATGTACACAACAAGGAGCCCTCGAAGTAATAGTTTTTTTTTTATTTAGGGAAAGTGTAGAAAACAAAGAGATGGGGGCGGAACTGCTGTTGAATATATAACATCTTATATGGCAGTAGGTGTTGGGCAATATCTTCACAGATGAGAAGACTTGAAGAGACAATGATATGGTTCTACCTATGAATACTGTTATATTCCGTAACTATAAACACTAATGGGTATGTCCCAATCTTCATAAATACGTTGGACACTATTGTAAGTTGGGGTAATCTTATTAGTCCACCATTAGCAGTGGTTTAACTACTTCACGTCGCGGGCGAGTATTGTATTTTGTTGATGTTATAAAGATTACCATTTCATTTTCAACCTACGTTTTGGTTATTCTTCTTCATTCAGTAACCCTTTCTAGGTTACAACAAATATTGAGAATATTTTGTTGTGGATTTGAATCAACCCACAACAAAGAAAAAGGCGAGAATGGGGTTTAAATATAAAAACATAAAACATTTTTTATTTTTGTGTTTTTACAACTAAATTTTTTATTAGCATGTATGAGTGTTAAGGTTCTTTGCTTGTAGTTGTTTGTTAAGATGAAAAGAAATGTGATATTTTCGCGTGTATGTACGAGAAAAGAAGCAAGGGAGAAAGTGAGGAGGGGCGTGTAAAAGTCATGTAGCTTGATGAGAAAAGTGTAAGTGCCACGTAGCTTTGTGAGGAAGATTTGTGTCGCGTAGCTTAGTGAGGGAGATGGATGAATGAGTAAGGGAATCTCTTTTAAGCCGTTGTGTTGTGAATCTGTTGTATGTTACTGCGCCTTCTCCTTACTGGCTTGTCTGGTGTAGAAGCTTTGCTTTTATACTCTTCAAAGGGATCACGAAGCATATTTTTATATTATTGGTCGAAAAATACTAAATATTTATTTTCAAAAGATTAATTTATTAACCGGAAGGATGCGTGAATCATGCGACTCAGAAACCATTTTGTCATTTGTTGTTTGACTATCTTAGTGTTTATTTCTGTTTTCGCTCCACAAATACAATGGACAGAATATTTTGACAACGAGGAACGTTTAAGAAAAACATGAGGTGAATGGACGCTGTTTTAGCCTAATCCAAAGAACAGGCGATGCTGGCTACGAGCAAACCTGAATAATGCATCGACATACACACATCAGAAGAAGAATATGGTCAACGTCAGTGTTTCAATCAATTCCAAACAGATACATGTACTTGGAGTACGTCCCCGATGCTATGACATTAACTGCTAAAGGAATATGTTTAGCAATTCTCTCTTCTCATTTTCGCTGTATAATGTATTGCTTATATACAAAATGCTTTTTAAACTGTTCATTTGTCTTCTCCTTTGTTCCTCTGTTACGACTCCTGTAAAGAGTCGTTAATTTTCCCATAGTTACATACTGAATTTTTCTGAATTTGGTTATAAAATTATGATCTGTAATGAACAGTTTACTGAAATTTACATATGTTACAAACACAAACACGCATGCGCGCACACAAACACTGGCTCTTTCTTTATCGTCTGCCTTCTGCAATCTGGTTGACGACTTCTATATAGTCACCGACAAATCGGCGCCTCGCAATCACCTTTGCTCGTCGGATGCCACTTTTGAGTTGATAGAAAATTAAAATAAAATAAAACATAAAGCAGTATTAATTTATTATTGGCTGTATTTTTACAAATACACCCCTTTTTTGCCCTTTAATTCGATGCGCTCCATTTACGCCAAATGTATTCGCGGAAGCGTACATCCAATCAAGCTTGACGACTCTAGAATAAATAATCTAGTCAATGCCTTTTTATTAAACTGAAAGCTTTTGTCGCTTATTTTGATTTGTGAAACTAATCTAAAAATTACTGTAGTAGCTGATTATTTTTCTTTTGATTTTCTTAAACTTTTCTAAGCTGACAACACATTTAAGCAGCTTAGGAAAAAACTTCCAGCAAACATGGATAAACGTGCCCACAATAAGATGTAGTGTCAAAAGGACGGTTTTTCCCATGACACCGATTTTTTAACTTCCTTCACTATTCGGCAATGTTTATTTTTTTTTAAATCGTTTATTAAAATTGGAATAAAACCTGAACACATGATGAAAGTGAATGCATACATTTTTTGTTGTTCTTGAGAATTTACAACAAAATATTAAACCCTATTTATTTATTAGATTGTTTAGTTACAAGAATAATTTTATATTTAGAACTTTCTAAAAACGAATGCAATGCAATGTTTATTATTTACCAATTTGAAAAAAAAATAAATGTGAAAACAATTTTTATTTACAAATTTATAGACATTTACTTAGTTATTAAAATATATGAACCAACTCTAACGAAATCCTTATTATTTACCATTTTATAAAGTTTGGGTCTGTAGAGGACCGTGTGGGTTTGAGTGTAGTTGAATTAGGAACACGTACTGTTTATTCCTGCTAGAAGAATGTCAAACTACAAGAACATGGCGGACTCAAGTTGAGTCCAACCAAAGAGGTAAAGAAAACAAACCTAGACCGATATATATATATATATATATATATAAATATATATATATTAAACAACAAATTTACAAGTGACAAAGACATCAACATTTGTGTTTTTGTGTGAACGTAAAGAGTTTGTATATTGGTGAAAGTTCGTATGTACATGTATCTGAGTTTCATGTCGTTTTCCCACAAGTTGGCAAAACGCAGATTTCTGCGAGAGATCACATTTTTAAATGTGCCCGCTGAAATGCAAAGTGAAAAAGAGAGCAAAGCAAGAAGTCGCCAAGTATTTATAGTGTAGGAAGAGCGACCCCTATTGAACAATTAGGAAATTAAGGAGGAGCTGACTCCGACAAGTCCATTGAGTTTGAGTCGATGTTTTGCCAACCATTCCAATAAATAATTAGATCTGCAGTGATGTATAGATGTATACATTCACTTTCATCACGTATTTAAGTTTTAATCCAAGTCTAATCACCGCTTTTTAAAACAATAAACATTGCCAAAGTGTGAAGGTAGTTAAAGAAAATGGTGTAACGGGAAGAAGACTTTCCTTTAGGCATTACGTCTCATTGCGATCACAATTATCAATGTTTGCCAAATTTCTAAAAATAATTAATGATTAGCCAAATCTGAAGTAAGAAAACAATTATTGCTAATTTTTTTCTTGTTCTGTATCAAGTATATATTCATTATAACAATAAGGATATTTACTTTATGATGAAAGGAGAAAATCTACCTCAAGAGAACGCCCTTGAAATATTCGGAACGTAATATTTCACTAATATAAATTATGTGTCAAACCGACCAAGCATGAATTGTACGAAATTGCATCTACAATTAGTTCATCATTTCTTCTATTTGATACTATGTCGCATATAGTCTATTTCAGAATTGGGAAAAGTTGCAAAGAAGGAACTTAGATTTCTCATGTGCTTCCACTTGACCACCAAACACAAGGTACCACCATCAGTCTTTTAAGCAAGAATGCCAAACTTTCATTTTCACGTTGCATTGTTATAGGTAATGAAAAATGTCAGCAGAGAAGGAAAAATGTCGAGGTTATCATAAAATGAAAAAAACAGTGGCAATACCAAAACCAAGATATCATCTACACAAAACATTTCTTTGTGTCTAGTCGCATATGAGCGGTGTCATCCATTACGATCTGTTGGGACATGGAAGGACCATCACTGCAGATCTTTACTACTAAGAACTCAATTAGTGAAACGAAGCTTTATGTTGAAAGCGTCCTGTTTTGGTAAGCAGAAACGGTGTTATTCTCCAGCATGACAACGTAAGAGTAAAATCTGCAAAACAAATTCAAGAGAAATAAGATCTTTAGGATGGGAGGTGTTCTTCTACATCCGCCATACACAATGAAAATTCAAAAGAAACACATTTTTAGAAACTTTAGAAAAAGGTTTAGTTTACTAATGTTTTACTACATTCCCTTCTTGTAAATATAAAGGCAATGCATAGATATGCTTTGATCATTATCGAACCACTGTGAATAGAATGCAACAAATTCTGCGTATCAAAAGTTTAAAATAAATAAATTATACGCCTGTAATTTTATATATTTTGTAGACATTACTTTGGTATAATTGTTGTGCGAACCTACTTACGCACGAACATACATGCATACAAACACAAAATCACATGTACAATGCCAAACGATCATTGGATAATAAATCACTAATATATTTTCTACAGGCAATTTACAAATCGCAGTAATGCGGCAATTTTGGAATCGCTTTATTTTGTGCACTTTTGGGAGAAGTGGCTCACAGAAGTTTCATTAAGTCTCCCCAAAGCTCGTTCGCTGATTGATTGATGCCAACCAATTAGATCGTTTGCACGTGAAGAATATTTTCCCGCGCAACGAATCGGAGCCTATAGTCGCTTATTTAAGCCAAGATTTTTCTCCTCTCAATTAGTGAGACCTCAACTGCTAAACGAATCTGCGACAGTTGGAACTCGAATTCTAACCACGCGCCAACCTTCTCACTCCACACGCACAACCACATGCTGATAATTTATACATCTTCACTAAAAACTTCCTTTGACACAACAATACTTTTCAACAGTAATATCACAAGAACAATAATATCATGAAACACTCATGAACATTTATCCAGTGAACTTTAAACCAAATAATTATCTCTCACTGAACTCTTAAATTGCAGTCAAAGAGAGGCAACTCTTGATTAATTCAACTTTTCTTACTTAAATGCATGTTTTCTTTCACGTCGTTGTTTGATATTGTACATCTTATTAATATACATATATTTTATGTGCAATAATGTCTTGCGGTTATCCTTCTTGCGTGAGTCCTGTTTTCTTATCAAAGTGATGAAGTCACCCACATTGTCATTTAAGAAAAGTTCATATAAAAATGAACTTTGTTCCTTTTTCAGTAGCAAAACTTGTGTGTCTACTAATATAAAATACCCTTAAATTCTACTACATAGTCCTTAAAGTTTTCTCTATTGCATTGCTTTGTTGTGTACATGCTGTTGGTATTCCAACGGCTTTGTCAAACTTTGTATTTTAAGCTTCTACGAATTCATGTCTACGATTTAATTCTGTTCTTCCTGATTTTTTTTCTTCATGCATCTCAGTCTAGTGTTTAATGAAAATTGCCTAAACCATCATTTATTTCTATACAAATTGATGAGATAAACAAACATTATCATTGTAGTGGGTTAGCCTATCTGTATCAGTGACAAAATAAAAATTAAACTGACCCTCTACAATTTTTACTAAATCAAGTGGAAAAAACAAACAAACAAAAAACAAGAGAAATATTCAAATAGGTAGATATTTGTTTTAACAGAAAATATTTTTTATATAATAACAAATACACACGATATAATAAAGTTGTTTAAAACCCCTCAGAGTTCTTGGTTGTGTGATCAAGGGTAATATAAAAGGTGTTATGCTATAGGTCTGGTAAGGAATTAAACAGTTTATGTTGATGGTGAAATTGAATGAAATATATTTCTTGCCTTACTGTAGAGTTGTCTCACTTCAACTGATATAGTCACGATTTCCTTTATGTTGTTAGGATATTGAGTGAGTTGGTTTCTGAATCTCGTCTTGGTTGAATTGGTCACTAGATGAGTTGATGTTGAAAAGAAATTGAATTCCACAAGCCGGGTTGATGTTGATAAAAATTAACTTTTAGCGAGGAAGTTGGGTTTGGGATTCGTGTGACGAATTGATTTTTTTAAGGACTCACTAAGTCGCGTCGAAGTTTCATATTTATGAGTTTTTTTGATAACGTAGAGGCTTGAGAACGTTTACATTTTTTTGGCGCGTTGAACTCTGAACAGGTCAACTCAAGGTCAACCGTGCGGACGTAGGCAGAAATATGACATTATTATTTATGGACCAATCAGAAAGCTTTGTTTCATACTGAACTCTGGAGCCGATTTTAATGGGCTCAGCACAAACTGAGAATACTTAGCTTTGATTTTCTTTTAACAGGTTTAAAACAGAGAATGTAAAAATCTAATTCCACATCATCAAACAGCCAACTAACTGACATAAAGACAATTACTTCCAAACAGTCCTCTAACCATTTACGGAGCGGCAGACGTAAAGATCATAGCTTCCGAACAGAATCCTCTGTTTACGAAGTGGGCCGACATAAAGACAATTACTTTCAATTTGTCCTCTAATCATTTACGAAGCGGGCAGACGTAAAGATCATAGCTACCGAAAAGAATCCTCTGTTTACGAAGTGGGCAGACCTAAAGACAATTACTTCCAATTTGTCCTCTAATCATTTACGAAGCGGGCAGACGTAAAGATCATAGCTACCGAACAGAATCCTCTGTTTACGAAGTGGGCAGACCTAAAGACAATTACTTCCAATTTGTCCTCTAACCATTTACGAAGAGGACATACGTAAAGATCATAACTTCCGAACAGAATCCTCTGTTTACGAAGTGGGCAGACATAAAGACAATTACTTTCAATTTGTCCTCTAATCATTTACGAAGCGGGCAGACGTAAAGATCATAGCTACCGAAAAGAATCCTCTGTTTACGAAGTGGGCAGACCTAAAGACAATTACTTCCAATTTGTCCTCTAATCGTTTACGAAGCGGGCAGACGTAAAGATCATAGCTTCCGAACAGAATCCTCTGTTTATGAAGTGGGCAGACATAAAGACAATTACTTCCAAACAGTCCTAATCATTTACGAAGTAGGCAGACTGAGAAAGACATAGCTTCTGAAGAACCAGAATTTACGAAGCTAAACTCAAGCAAGAACACTATCTCTACCAACAAGATTCGTGGCAGACCAGACCAAGTCAGAAATAAGATATAAAGACATTTCTTAGCTTGCTGATACTCTTCCTTTCTTTCTTAAATATTCATCAGTAACTGACACATTAACTGCTAAATGTATCAATATTTAGCAATCTCTCATTCTGTACCAATATATGTGTATATGTACATAAATTTGTGAAGCTTAAACAATTTGTCTTGTAGTATTTTACTTCTTTCTCTCGGAGACCAAATGATTGGTTTTACAATTCCCATAGCACTGCCTGTGAGGTCTTCATCGGTGTCAATTCTTGAATCTTTATGACCTAATTTTGGCCGATCTACTGAAAGACTTGGTAAGACACTGGAATTATCCAGGCAATGCATTGAGTTTATAGTGGGTTATCAGTTATAGTGGAGTGTATGAATGTTGAAACAGATTAGTTTGATTTGGCCTTGTTAGTTAGATAGTCCACCATAAGAGGGGTATAAAACAAGAAAATCAAATTGTAAAGTGAAACAACACATTTATATAGATATAAATCAATTAAGTTCTCTACAAATAAAATTAATGTATTTCGGTTGATACAAGGTCGTCAAAATGTTCGTAGTAGTCCTTGCAAGAATGAGTTTATGTGTACGTAGGCAGGAACGTGTGTGTGGATGTATGCATGTATGTATGAGCGTTATCGTAGGGTAGAAAGTAATCGCCCAGTCTTAAAATGTTCCGTTCGTTTATCAAGTATAAAAGAGGCGGGGGAGAATGGTAGAGATAATAATAACGATTCCTTGACGTTTGTTAAGGGACGTGTTAATACGCTTGTTTCCTTCTCTCTGTTGACAGGCGAACTTGCCCGTCTTTTATTTTGTTTGTGGGGCTTGAAAAGCTGATTTGGGAATTCACTCCTGGATATGATTCGGCTCGCGAAAAGGTCCGTAAAAGAATTTTGTTTCTGAGAATTGAAGATTATTTGAATTTTGTTTTTAAATGTTTCCTAGTTTTCTATTGGCCGAAAAACATTTCGCACCAAGGTGTGAAATTTTACGAGTTTTGTTTTGGATTCGCTTTTACGTGTGTGTTAAGCAAAGTTTGCAAATTTGAGACTTTTTAATTTCTAACAAAATCAATGGGTCAGTGCTTAGCATTTGAATTTTTAAATCTAGATTTTGTTTTGTTCACTACAAGTTTATAATTCATGAGCAGTTTAATATGCAGCGTGTTTAAATGTTTGAATGCACAACAGAAATGATGACGAATGGAAACTGCCAAGTTAAGTTTGCAGTGTTTTCTTTCAACGATTGGGATAGCCAAAGATACCTTTCAAAAGTTAAACTGTGTATTAAGAAACAGAAAAAAAATCGATAAAAACAAATAAAAGAGTCCTGAGCTGTTTCGTGATATCTGTTCATCTGTGTGGCAGTGAATGATGTACGATCTCTTCAAAGATGGCATCTCGGCGTCATTCACTTTCACACCGCTGTAATGTAGCTCCCCTGTGCCTTTTCTATAAATATTCTCATGATAATCGTTATGATGGACTTTCCACTGTGGTACACAGACTTTATGAATTTAAATGTGCTACTAGATTGGCGGCAAGGTCATCTTACATGACTATATGCAACCGTAAGTTCTATGCTGACGCTTTCTCCTCTTGCATTTCTCGCTTATGGCATTTTCTTCCGACTTCTTGCTTCCTAATCAACTTTGATTTAAAAAAATATATATATTCTCTTTTCTTAATTCATGTTCTTTTATTGTTCTTTCTAATGTTTTCTTTTTCTCCTATTCACTCACATTCAGTACCCAGCTCCTGAGCCTTAGTGGTTTTATTACCTTGCTTGAGGTGAAATGATTTAAAAAAAAATCATTTCACCTCAAGCAAGGTAATAAAAAAACAAAGAAAACAATTCTATTTTTTTTTGTTTTCAGTCGACGTGCATTTGAAATATAAATTTATTCTCTCTTGAGGAAGTGCGTATCAATGTGTGTGTGTGTGTGCAAACCTAAAGCGTTGCTTAAATAGATTCCTGCCATTGCTATTATTTGAATCAAAGAAAGTAGATTTTAAGAGATTAATAATTAAAAAAATAAAAAAAGATTACGGTCACTCACTAGAAAAAAAACTCCCTGAAGGTCAGGATGTTGTCTGTTTCTCAAATCAACTGCTTAAGAAATGAACTCATGCGTGATATACGGGCATAAAAAATGCTCACTCGTGTTTGGATATTTCGTACTGAGTGGGCGAGACCGGAAGTCTGTAGTGTCGACACAATTAAAACCGACAAGATTTTACAAAAGAAAAGAAAAAGAAATCATCTTCTGTGGCCTGAAGGCGTAGGTGGATGACAGCTGTCTTCGCTACTGACAATACTTTTTTTTTTTTTTTTTTAGAATAGACCGGAAATAAAGCACTGTCAATGTAAAAGTAAGAGGGTTATTGAAAAGAAATGATACGTGCCGTGCTTTCTGGCACTTAGCGGGAATATGACTAAGTATAATAAAGGAAATGCAAACCCTTGGCCAAAGAAGCATTTCAACTGCTTTGAATTGTTATGTTTTGTATAAGAAAGAAAAACCATTACGTCATTATTAGCATAAATAATAATTATTTTAATACTAAACTGCATTTTTGCTTAACTCGAGGTTAACGCCGACTTTAACAAGAAAATGTCTATACTTCATATTTAGAAATGAAATGAATATTATGATAACAAATTAGACGATGGCTCTACACACCAGAATTTGTAGTCGGTATGTAAGTATATACTTGTCATATATTAAAACATTATATATTTTCTGTTATTTTTTAAAGATACAATTTACTAAAGTAAATGCTCTGTTTTTAATTAAACATTTAAATTACATTTACTGGCCTGAATGTTCGAGAAATTTCGTAGAAATTGCTGTTTAATTTAAAACAGAATTTACTTTATTTAAGTTAAATAAAAATGTATCTATATAATAAAAATAACGAACAATCAGAAAATATATTAAATAATTGTCGGACTTCCATCAGGTACCTCCAAAGAAACGGTTAAAACTGAAAAATCTTTCTTGAAGCTTTTATTTTAGTTTTAATTTAAAATCTAAGATTAAATTTAATATTTCCAATAGGTAAAATACTTTGCTGTACTTTAAAACTAATTTTTAAATTGACTGGAAGGATTTTTTTTAATTGCTAAAAATCGCTGATTTTAGTGCCATTATCAGCACAGTGCAATTCTCTTTATTAAAACATCTTTGAAAAATAAAATATACTTTTCTGAAATGTTATTTGAGCAATATTATCTGATTTAAAGCTTAATCAATCTCATTTGAAACAAATATCATTTACTTATAGACCAGTGGTTCCCAACCGATTTTGGGCCATGGTATTTCTAAAATTCTGGTGCCCTCCCTCCTGTAATATTTAAATCTTACATATTCAAAATTGTACTGCAATTCACGTGAAGGAAGCTTAAAAGACCATTAACTTGGTTTCTAAACAAGCCTCCAAAGACAATGGCGTCCATGAAAGAGAGTTTTTTTAAAAAAACACATAAAAAAGACAGTTATAGTTTTAAAACATATAATAAAGAACTGAAAGGCAGAAATATAAAATATTTTAATGAAAGCTTATTCTGTAATATACTTTGATCACTTTAATCATGAATAATAATGCAAGGTGAAATTTGAGCAGACGTTGGTATAGTAAACCGAAGGGTGTACATACTACGCATGCCCCACCCAAAATATTACCCCCCCACCGGTGGATCATACGTCCCACGTTGGGAATCATTGTTTTAGACTAAAATATCGCAGAAATGCATTTTTTAACCAGGATTTAAGGAGACAGAAGATGATGCTTGACATTTGCATTTAAAGTCTTGAACAGAAAAGGAAGAGAGTTCCAAAGGCAAGAAGTGCGAGAAAATAATTTTTTTTTTTAACAGTAAGATTAATGTCAGCCAACATAGAAATCGAGAAGTCCTTACTAAAAAAAAAGAATATATCTTAAGACAAGAATTGAATCAGTATTCTCTTTTTCCATGATGAAGATTTACTTTCTCATGTTTTCCTGAAGCCTAATTGGCACGGCACACTTTCACTAAAGGACCCATTCAAGTTCTATCTGAGTGTGTATCCACTAAAAATAAGGTTCTATGTGTGTGCGTGTGTGTAAATGATTATTCATTGCTAACAAATATCTGAACAAAGTATCTAATATGTAAAAAAGTAGTTGAATGTTTAATATTTTTTTATATTAGGGTTAACATTTCATTGTATACGAGCATTCACAAAATAATTTTAAAAAAATCTTTGACATGCCAACCCTGCTACTTAAAATCGATGTGGCTCTATTGAAAAATTTTAATAATTAATAAATTTTTTAAATATAAGTGAACAAATCAATGAGATTTATACACAGAAAATACATTAAATGAAAGAGTGAATTTAGTTATTTGATTTGGGATAAAAAGGAAAAGAAATATATGGTTTAGAAAAATAAAGTGTGTATAACCAAAGAAAATAATGAATTCAAATTACAAATATAATTAATGAGATATATTATTTAAGTACAGAATTACAATTTTTCATACATATTTTAGGTATAGAATTAATAACACTGGTCAACATGATTTTTGGTGCCAAGAAACAAAACACGTTTTATAGCTAATTTGATGCTGCTGATTCCGAAAATGACCCTAGTTTTTTTTTATAGTTAGCTATCCTTTTCACTGTACTGAAATTGCTCATTTTTGGAAAAAAAAAAACACCAATTTACGATCTTGGCTTACCGCAAAATTTAGTTAATAAAGGTCGTAGAAACCCATCAATTTTCAGGTAGCCCGAGAAATTTATGTCAGCCACTTGAAATAAACTATTTGTATGAGAAAAAAGTGTTTTTGAGTCAAAAATTTTAAAATAGAAGTACCGAATTTTTTCAGTTTATCACCAAAATTCAAATTAAGTGATAAACTTTATCAGTAATACACTTTAAACCTGAAGGTGACATAAAAAAAATGAAACCTTAAAATCTTCTGTTTGATATTCATAAATTTATCCCATCACTTTTATATCCCTTCACTCGAAAAGGAAACGAAACAATTGAGAGCGTTTTGTTTTCATAGTTAGAAAGAAACTCCAACTAAAGACATCCCAATTGAATGCACCTATTCCATTGTACATGATATTGCTTTAGTATCAAAAGGGACTTAAATAACATTGAACATGACAGACAATCAAGAAAGAAAATTTTTACCATAGTTCTTATATTCACGAAAGTTTTATTTCTGCTGTTAGTTTATTAAATGGTTTGAATATTTGTTGGTTTAAATACGAATTGAGAGGGTTTTATGATTTTATTTTGAGAAATATTGTCATCAGTTAATACTGAAAACAAATGAAAAAATATGTTTGTTTTTTCCCAAAAATGAGACATTTCTGTACAGCAAAAACGGTAGCTACCCCCCCCCAAAAAAAAAAAAACGTAAGGTCATTTTCAGATTCAGCGCTCCAAGTTTAGCTAAAAAAACGTTTGGAGTCTCGACATCATTTCAATTTTTTTTTTTTAATTGTTGACCAGTGTAATAATTTACATATATATTATATTAATAATTGTTTATTTAGATAGCAATCCCTCTTTTATACAAGTTCCAATGAAAACGACACATTGAGCCTGTTATTAATTTTTTAAGCAATTAAGCCTGTTATTAATTTTTTTTTCTTGCATTCATACAAATGATTTCTGGATATAGAGTGTGTAAAAACTGTCAAAATAATCTGTGAATCCGTGCGATTTTGTTTAATCTATTAGTCATTATCAAGGATGGTTTGATGTTTAACTGAATATCTAGATTTTTTTTATATGTATATATAGGGATGGGAAAATTTTAAATTTTCGAACATGGTTAGCACGTTGTGACCATGTTCATGACTGATATTATTGAGAATTGGCTATATTTTATTATTATTACTAGCAGCCATACCCAGCTGGTCAATCAGAAAAAAGCGTTCAATTAAAATGGAGCAAAAACAGCACAATGTGTAGATGTAACAGAGTTTATCTTCTTCAATTACTTTAAAGTACTTTCATTAAAAAAACATTTTGAATTAATGCAGTTACTGATATAACAGAAGTAGTTTGTATTTATTCAATCGAATTTAGCCGAGGACACCAAGGGGTAAAATAGGCAACATGAAGACCTACTTCAGACCACAATTATTTTTGAGGTTTTGAAATTCAATTTGTCAGTGTGCTACCAGAGATGTAAAAGAGGATACATTTATAAAGCAATTGTTAACTTTGATGAAAATTGGTCGAAATATCAACAAAAAATAAGAAAGAAACCAGTAAAAAAAATCGCCATTTTTCGCTATGTACACGGGTTTTCATTATATGGGCGGACTCATGTATCAAGTTAAATGACTGTTAAACAATCAACTTATTGTTGGTTACAATTGAGTGAAGTTTGTATTAGATTGCTTGAAAATTGAGGGAGTTTTAGTTTAAAATTTGTGTTGAATACGATTTTTCGTTTTTCGCTAAAGGCAGTAGTGTAGAAATAAAAATGAGGTATCGTTGAGCTCGTCATGATGTAAGTAACCTACATACCAAGTCTGAAGGAAAAAAAATTGAATTTGTCGATTTTTGACCGGCTTTATCGATTATTGATTTTTTTAAATTATCGATTTTTTACGCTAGTATGTATGTGCCAAGTTCGGTCAAAATTGGTTGGATGGATCTCGAGTGAAAAGGTATCGCACAGACAGACATACACACAGACATCCACTGTTTTATATATATACATTATATTTATATTATTATAATTTATATATTAATAATTAATTTATATATATTATTTATGTATATAATTAAACTTGTATTGTTTAACTAGTATTTATTTTAATATTATTTTCTTTAAGTTTTATCTTCGCTAGAAAAGGTGAAATGTTGGAAAATTTCACTTTTTAATTAATCAAATTGAATTATGGTGCCGTAGATGGTTTTTATTCTTTTTTAATTTTGAGATTTTTTTTAGATAATTTATAAATAAGTGCAAGCATTTTGGTGTTTAAAAATCAACAAAAACACAAAATAATATTAAAAACTCAAAAAAAAAAAAAATCAAACTAATAGTTTTTCTTCTATGTGCTGTGTCACCTCAGGACGTTGGCAATCATGGCTCTCCACAACTTCCTGTCCTTTTTAACTCTTAATAAATTCTCCCATTTTGTTATCTCTGCTAAACCTTGATCCACCATCCATTTACTTAAATTCACTAGGTAGCTTATGCACCCTTTTCCTCTGACCCTCTTGCCTTCAATCTGACCTGTGAGTATCAAATTTTCAAAGCCCTCTTTCTTTATTATATACCTGAGAAATTTCAACTCTTTCTGATGTTAAGTATAAGTGTCCTTTTTGTTTCCATTTTCTTTAAAATTTTGTCATTGCTCGATCCATAGTATTCTCAGCATCCTTCTGTAGAACCACATTTCTGTTGCTTCAAGTCTCTTCTTCATCTGTGAGGAGATTGTCCAGCATTCACTGTCATGCCGGAACAGTTCAGTTCTCTTTGTTTCTAATGAAATTTTCCTGTTTCTTAATACTTTGCTTAGTTTCCCCTGTCAACTGTATAACCATCACCATAAAATCCAACCTGAACAATAACAACATGAAATGCATCACGACTGTCTCATAAACATTTAAAGATGAAGCAAGTAATACGAAATATGATGACAACAGAACCCAAACCGTGGAAGTATCAAATGCAAATAATGCCTCATAACAGGACATAGGAGTGTGATATTGCTCCACTTTTTATGTCAGGAGACTTCACTAAACACTCACTAGGTGGCATACAACAGTACAAAAGGAAAGAATGCAAACCCTCCTTTTCCCCCATTTTTTTCTCTCTTTTCAACTGCAGGATGTGGTAGTGACGAAACATATCTCATTTCCTCTCCAGGGAGATTTAATCCCAGAAAGAAATAATCTATTTGGTCATAAATGACAGGAAAACTAATATGGATACTGTATCTGACATACTTTGTAAATGAGAAACTCTGAAAATGAACAATGGCTTTTGGCATTTTGTTCATTTTCAGGTCCTTATAAAAATAAAAGTACATAAAACAAACCTAGGTTAATTTCATAATCCACATTAAACATTAATTATTGCCACCAAGTTTCAAATCTGGACATGCAATATCCTTGGAGCTATAAATGTCAAAAGTTTGTTGAAAGTCAAAAGAAAAAAATGAAGTGAACATTCAAGATGCCTTGAATAAAAAAACTATTAAAATATACAGATCTAATATTTGGGATTTATTAATAAATTTGATCAAGGAACACCTGTGAATTTCCCCATAGGGAATTTCTGAGAGGGTCTAATATATTTTAAGAAAATTAAGGACAAAGTAGGAAAATTTATATAGCATTGTCTCTTATATTTTGAAACTACCTGCGTCTCTCGTTTCGCGTACATGTGTAGACGTGGCAACGTCATCAAAGCCTAGTCCGATGAAATCCTAATGGATGAAACGCATCACAAAAAAACTTTTCATATTTTTCTAAATTATATATATATATATATATATATAGGGGTTGGACAAAAATGTAAATATATACTACCTACCTCATAAATCTTCGAAATCATAGGTATCAGAGCAGAAAAATATAGTAGGTGGGAATTTCAAAAGTTGCCACCCCACCAACCTAAAGAAATCTATAGTCTACAGCCAATGCTTACGCATCAAACGCTTCTGTTCTCACAAGGAAGATTACGGCTTACACATAGGACAACGCTACAATCACTTTCTAAATAGGGATTACCCACCCAAAATAATCAAAGAATCCATCACCAAAGTTTCGAAACTCAACAGAAACACTCTCCTCAAATATGTAACTAAAACGAATACCAGGATCCCCATGGTCTTTTATTTTAATCACAACATCCATAAACTTTCCCACACATTAACTAAAGATTTCCAACATATAAAATTAGACAAGACTATCAGTTGTTTATTTAGTGCTAACCCCCTTAACGCGAGACGACCCCCCCCTCCAACCTCTTCAAACTTTTAACATCATCAAAAATCTGCAACACACCTCCACACCAAGATAATGTCATCTGCAACAAACTCCGGTGCCTGGTCTGTAAGCACATCAACACTCATACTACCTACACACACCCCGGTACTCACGTAGTACTTAGACCACCTGCTCTAAGCTGTGTCAGCTCCAATCTTGTATATCTACTCTTCTGCCACAAATGCGAGAAGGGGAATTATGTGGGAGAAACCGGAGCTGGCTTCCGGTTCAGTAACAAGAAGAAGAGCATCAGGGACAACAATTTCCCGGTATCCGTACACTTCAACCGACCTGGTCACAGCATCGACGACGTCGGGTACGTACTTTTAGCGTCTGGGTTCGACAGCCAGAAGGATAGAGGCAGGTCAGATTTTAAGTATATCCTATAAACTCCCACATAAAAGGTCTAAAAAGAGATTTGGATTTACTCAAAATGTATATCTTCCGCAAGGAAACCCATTACCAGCAACACTTATTTCACTTATGCACACAAAGCATCTATTTTTGTAGACGCCTTTCCCCTCTATTTTTCTTGCATTATTATTATTTTTTTTTGCACTCCCCATTTTCTGACAATGGTTTTCCAAAAGAATGTTTGATCAAAATTTTTTTTATCCTTTTTTTGCTGTTCCTATCCTCTTTTTTCTCTCTTTCATTTTATTTTTATTACCTTTTTGCCTTTTCACTCTCTTTCCATCTTACCAAATCAACACTGACCACATACGGGACGTCTTTCACACCGATAAAGACAAAACAAACTAATGCGTTCACCCCGATCATTTTCAAAAAAAGTTTCGCACGCAAGAAATCAAGCAGAGAATCGGATTTTTACTAATAATTCACATCAGCCGCAAGACCCACCATTGGTGAGTCTTCCCAGTTTCTGTTTATTTCTCGCACCGCTGATGAAGGACACAGGCGTGCCCGAAAATTCCGGATTTATAAACTTAATCTCCGTGCTTCAGTTCTGTCTTGTGGTTAATATTTACAAAATGTTTTTCCTGCCTAATCACATTGGTACCCTATTGTTTTCCATTATTTTATTAACCAATCTATCTATTTTACATACTATAAGACGCACACATGGACTCTTTCTTCTAATCATATGGTATAGTGGTAAGTATATATATATATATATATATATATATATATATATGACTTTTAAATTATACAATAGGTGTGTATAGAATATTACTGTTGCATCTGGTCTAGTAATTCTATGTATTTATAGATTCTTAACAATATGCAAAAAATCTGCAATGCTATCAGTCCTGTTCTGGATTGTCATCTTCCCTACTGCTATAACATAGCTTCCTATGTGCCTTTTCTAGAAATATTTTCATGGTAATTGTTCTCAAGAGCTTTCCTATTTTGTGCATCGACTTCACAAATTTAAGTGCATTACTAAATTGGCAGCCTTGTTTCACCATTTTACCACTGAAATGGCCTGATGCAACCGTAAGTAACATTTTCTTTGGTGCTTCTTGCTTGGGGAACTCTTCCGTCTTCTTGCTTCCAGTCAACTTTGATCTTCAAAAATTTAAATGCAATGTCAATCGTCATCTTCGGTCTCCTGAGATTCCTCTTCTTTTATTGGTTTTCCTCCTTAATAAAGATTTCTCTCTGATTCTTTCATACTCAGTAACTCCCTATGTATTACTGGCTTTAACAACTTGCTTGGAGTGAAATGATTACAAAAACATATTCAAAAATCTAAAAGCCCACATCTACGAACGTAAGAGGGACCTACATCGGAACAACCCTTTAAACTTGCTTATAATACACAGAAACAAAACAGGCCATAACTTTAATTTTATAAATACCACCCTAATTAGAAAAGAACATAATTCTTTATGCAGGAAATACTTAGAGGGAGTTCTGATAAATATTTTCCCATCTATAAAGACACTTTATTATATCACCAACTTTTATAAAACACATTTTTTTTTTAAGCTTTTCACCCCAAGCAAGGCGGGAAGCCACTAGGACGCAAGGGGTTACAGAAGATTTGGAGCAAGATCAGATAGGAGTGATAGAGGAAAGGATGAGGAGAAGGATAGTGGATAGATCAAGGCAACTGGAGATGTCGATTGACATTACATTTGAATAGTTGGAGATTATAGCTCTCAGGGAAAATGGAATAAGGAAGGGAGTTCCACAGGCGAGAGGTGCGAGATATGAAGCTAGTGGAGTAGAAGAGATGGCTACCTTTAGGAGTTTCGACAGTGAAAGGGTGAGAGTGGGATGCCAGCCTCGTAGGGCGCTTGAATTCATGAAGTCTGGGAACAAGCGAATGCAGCTCCTCAGAGCAATTACTATGAAAGTATTTGTAAAAAAGACAGAGAGAGGCAACAACGCATCTGTGAGAGAGCGACTGTAGATGAGATGCCAGAACAGGGCCAATTATATTGCGTATCCGCCTCTGGAGCTTAGCAAGAGCCCCGAGGCAAACAGAAGGGTCTCCAGACCATATATAGCAGCAATACTCCATGCAAGGGCGAATTGTTGATTTGTAGATTTGAAGGATCGATTCCAGGGAGAAAAATTTCCTGGCGTGGCACAGGGAGCCAACTTTTCTTGCGGTGGATGAAGCAATTGACTCAATGTGTTTGTTTCATCTCAGGTCAGCAGTCAACGTGAGACCAAGCAGCCGCAGAGAGGTGCTCTCAAGAAGTTGAGCATCAGACATTCTAATGGAGGGCAGGGAAGGATCTCTGTGGTGATTAATAGAGAGCAGTTTTGTTTTTGAGGCATTAAAGTTGACCAGACAATTCCTGCTCCAGTTCACAACCGTACTTAAAGAATCTAAGTTATCCCTACCTTCAACCACAACTAGTGTAATTTAAAATCTTTCACACAAAACATCCCCCCAAATTAACATGCAAACAACCAGCAAATGGATACCACCCCCTCTCACACATGCACACACACAAACGAATACACATTATCATCTGAATCCTGTGTAGGCAAACTGAAATTATGATACACATACACACATGAATTATATACATAAACACTGCTTGACAGGACAGATGCACATGAGGTCTGCTTAAGCAATGTACAACAAACAATACTTTTTAGTAACAGAATTTTCTTTTCTAATGAAGCTTTAATAAAAGCAGAACATTTTAAATTTATATTTATTTCTCCTTATTCTATCATTGTCGGATCCATACATACATATATGTATGTATGTATGTATATATAATAATTTTCCAAGCATAGTTTAGATGTGGCAAAAGGCCAAAAGTAGGAAGCACCCAGTGAGGATCGAACTCACTACTCAGTTGTAATTGTTCTAGTGAGACAAGCTTGGGTAACCATTATACTGCCTTGAGATGCCCAAAAAGTGTTTGTATGTGTATATATATATATATATATATATATATATATATATATATATATATATATATATATATATATATATATATATATATATATATATATATATATAGAGGCAAACATGGATAAACATGCCTGTAATAAGAGTAAGACAGAGGGTCAATGAGGTTTTTCCCATAACACCACATTTAACTACAGCAAAGATAAACTCTATTAGATTGTTTCTTTACACTATATTTTTTTTTTTTTTTTTTTCAACCAGGAATGGTTGGTAAAACATCAGCTAATTGCCAATTGATTCAAACTTTATAAAATAGTTAATAATAAGGATTTCTTTATAATTGGTTCACATATTTTTATAATTTAGTAAATTTTTATAGATCTATGAATAAAAATTGTTTGCATATATATATATATATATATATATATATATATATATATATGCCTAATATATATTTGTTTTTTTTTGTGTGTAACAATTGAGGGGCAGTATGAAAAATGTTGATGACCCACTCGATGATGTGTAAACTTGATCCCATTGCTGTGTACTGATATTTTTATCAGATAGGGTCCATAAACGTTTATTATTAGAATAAAATTTTCATTGTTCTTTGGCAATGAAATCATGCTTTTTCAAAATCTGAAAGTCTATGCAAAAAGTTTCAATAAATTTTTCTGTAGCTTGTGATACAGTTTGTTGTGTCGTTCTATCAGTTGATAGCCACTGTTTGTAGATAAAATCTTCTTTTAAATTTTTATTTAGAATTTCTTCTATATATATAAAACAAAATCCTCCATCAAATTGCTACGAGCAGTCACCCAAGTAGCAGTTAGATGTTGCTTTATTGCATATAACAGCAGCTATGCATTGGTGGTAACTTGTTAAATGATTTTATTCATCTTGTACCACAATCATCAGATTCATATTTTGATGTACTGTGCAAACAAAAATACAGTGTGTTCCAGCACCACCTGAAAGAATACATTTTTTTGGTAAATTTTGAAAAACTAATTCTGTTTGGATTTTTTAAATTAAATAATTGGTATGCCTCTTTCAGGTTACAGAGTACTTTTGTTCCTGAACTCTTTTACCATTCTTTAAGATTTTCCAGGGATCACTGTGCTGACTTCTTCACTCTTATAAAACAGCACAACTTCATCAATTGTCTCTTGTGGGAATCTACATTTTCATAAATTTGGTAGAGATAATATTCCATGTTCATTTACAAATTTTTTGGCTTGTCTTGTCATTTATGTTGTGGTGCCAAATTCCATTTGAATTCTTTGGATATTTCAGCTTTCTGGAAATATTGTTGAAATTTGTACTTTTTGAGACCTCTTCTCACAATCTGAAAACTTTTCTTTTGTTTTAATTTCACTTTCATCAGATCTTTTGTGCTCTTCTACACTGGTAGATTCTTGAGAAATCTTAGCTGAAATCAGATTTTCTTTGATACTGCTCCTTTAATTTTTCCTAAATTTTATTCCTTATAACTGGTTTGTTTTTTAAGTTTTTGATGCTTGATTGGCGAGTCACCAATCATTGACAGTAACTCATTAAGAAGCTTCAATTTATTTTCAATATCTACAAAAATGCTACAAGTCTGTGGCTGGTTTTCAGCTGATGTTGAAGTACATTTAGAAAACTCAGGTAATGCTGTAAATTTATTTGACAACTGGTTTGCTTGTTAAGCTCTTTGTAAATATTAGAAATTATGTCACTTTTCATATAAAAAGTGTCAACAAAACCAAAAAAATAAGATTGTTTATTTTCCACCAAATTGGTCAACATTTAACCACAAATAACAAATTCTGTTTATTTTATGATCATAGTTCTTATGTGAACATTAGAAAGCCCTTTAAATGCTGATTAAAGATATAAATCTTGACCATATTGAGTAATATGTTTGCATATAATGGTAAATACCAAAATCTACCATTTTGAATTTGGCCCAATTCAGTAAAACCCCTGTAACTCAGGCCACAGTCAAAAGTCCACCACAAAATTTTGTACATATCTTGCCATAAAGCAGAAAAATTTGTTATCAAAGGTTAAGGTCAAATTATCTTATCTAACCTTTAAACAAAAAAATAAATAGATTGCCTTTTAGATCCACCCAAGTACTTTAAAATGGCATATAATTTAGCTTTGTGGGTGAAAAAATAACTGAGATATGGATATTTAAACTTTGCCAAAATAGTTTCCAAAATTCACCTTTTTGGCAAGGGTCAAATTTCTGGATCTCTTTGACCTAGAGATGTAAAATAGGTACCATTTCTTTTTCTATCATGAAGCTCTATAAGTGTAACAAATTTGAAAAAAATCTGTGATGAGATTCTTGTTGATTTGCCCAATGTGAAAAAGGAGATTTCTTTATAAAAATTATGGAAAGGATTTCCTGTTTTCTAACTTCTTCAACTTTGGGATTTATGTAAGGACAATCTTTGGGCAACAAATAAGGTGACATGTGTTCATACTATTACTACACATAAAAGGTGGCCAATGTTTCTATATAGTAAATCATGTCAAAAGACAATTTTGAGCTTATTAAATATGGTATATATGAATACATATTATATTTTATACATGTCAATTATTCGTATGAGCATTCTTAGCTTTGTTATTGTAAATTCCACCAAGGAAGTCTACAAAAAAAGTATTAAAAAACATGAGAATGATTCTCAGATTCATTGTTTTAAATTTACCCAGTGAAAATTAATTTTTAATTAATAATAATTTAATAAATTTATCCAATGGAAATTTCATGAAATGCTTTAAAATGTTTCAATTAAGAACAAACAAATTTCAATGAAAATAAAAAAAATCCTTTTAATTAAAAAATAAACATTCTTGAAAGAACTTAAAAATTTGAAAAAAAAAAAAAAGACATTTTGGATTTTGAATTGCAATTTTTACTTAAATTGAAGTATTTTTTGTCTTCTTTTTCTTTTTTCTTGGTTTATTTTCATCTCCAATGGAGCTCAACCGCTTCCTAAAAAAAAAAAAAAGAAAGAAAAGGAATTTATTAATTTCTTGGTAGCTGTAGAAAATTGATCAAGAAAAATTCCAAAATTTTCTTTTTCAAATAATTTTATTTTCCCAAATACTTTCAATCTCATCTGAGAACATCTTCAAGGGTTGAACATCTGGGGATATGTGTGCAAGAAAAATCAGAAAATTTAAAATATTTACGTTATGCAAGGAGGTAACTTATGTGATTTTTTATTTAAATATATTTTTTGTGCAGGATCACCATAAAATTCAAAATATTTACCAGTTATGCAAGAGAACTTATGTGATTTATTTATTTTTTTGAGTATATTTTTTCTTCTTGGTCAATGTTGGGTTTAAAACTTTTTTTAATTGTAGTTTTTAACAATTATAATTTAGTATTTTTTAAATTTTGCTGCTGTAAGCATTTAAGAACTTTGATGCTATACTTCTAGTTGACTTTATTTTTTGATTGCAATTCTCTTACATAAAGTGCTTCTAGAATCTTTAGTTTTTGCTTATTATTATTATCTTGGTGGAGTACTATAGTATTTTTGTCTAACATCTGTCTAAACTGTGAATTTGGACATGAGTGTACTTTTAAATGCTCTGAAATTGAACTATGATTATTTAAGTGAAATGTAAGCCATCTCATCATGGTTGTTGTAGTAAACCCAACATACATATTATTAACATTTTTGTCAGAGATGCAATCTCCCAAAGGACATTCAAATTGATATACAATGTTGGTCTTTTATAAAAAATAGCTGACAGAAAAGAGTTGTTGTGAATGACTAAGTTGGTTGCATTAAATTTAGTATAGAATGTAATTTTATTTTTTACTGAGAACAGTGGGGGATATATTAGTGTTTATGAAACTTTTTTTTCAACCATTAGAATGCATTTGATTACAGTATAGTAGTTTTATATGTTTAGAGTTATTTGAGGAAGTATTATGTTCTTTTTATGTTAATATTTTTAATAGCTCATCTAATTTGCTCATCAACAATTAGCAAAGTCATTATTAATGAGGGTTTTATTTAATATTTTTTAATTCACTATAGAAAATCATTTTTGTTGAAGAATTTGCTTTTGCACAGTTTAAGTTTCATATAATAGCAATTATTTTTAATAGTTAGGAAATTCACTTTTATATTTGAGTGTGCACATGTTTATGCTAGTTTTTAATGAAGTGAGAGATGGATTATTGTGGATATTCTATATGATTATATCAATCGTTTCCCTAACTGGGATGTTGGTGAATAGACATTCAATGTCAATGTTCTTTCCACAACATATTCTACTAAGCTAATAATGTTCTAATGTTTGAAAATGTTCCACCACAATGTATCATTGCTAATAATTCTAGTCATCATAATCTGTTGTCAATAAAAATATTTGATTTTAAAGCTTTTTGCTTATTTTTTATCATTTTTTTAAAGATTTTACATTAATACCACATTTTGCAAATTCTAAAAAAATTGCCGCAGTTCCCTCATTTTTAAGGGGTTCACTGAGGCAATTTTTGTCTGCCCCATCTTAGGCTAAACTTTATAATTTGGAGAAAACATTGAGAATAACACAGCAGATTCCTTTTGGCTGATGGTATGTTAAAGTGTACAAAATCCATTCAGATAAGTTTTCTTATTATATTATTGATTATTCCATGTTTGATGGGATGTGTCAAGGAAGAAAACTCAGTTTCCTTTGACAGGTCAGGGCTACACAAACCAGTATACTTGTATTTGAGAGAGACCTGTTAAACCATTTGTTGCATTTCACAAATGTTAAGTGCACATATTGTTATGTTTACAGTCATGTTTAAGTCTAGATCTCTTCATGACCCTCAGTCATCACCTGCCTTCCCAATGTCTATAAATTGGATTTTATTCTGGTGTATATTTGGGTATCGCATATAGTTATTAAGTACTCCATGAATTGATAGAGTTAAAAGTGCTAGGGCTTGTCATGACCAGCTGATTGATCAAATCGGGCCTCTCTGACCACGCATCTAGTCCAAGTAAGGGCCAAGGTGTATTGTCAATCAGAAGTATCAAGCCCTCAACCACCAGGATCCCGTCCCCAGACATTATGGTCACCACCCACGGCAAACAGGTGACCTCATGGAGGTGTGTGTGTCATACCCCTCTGCAGAGGTGTAGTCAGTGTATTATGAAGCCCCAGCCAACAGGGCTTTTTATTATTTGGTAGTTCTTTTTTGTGATTCTGTGGCAGCCTATAATAAAGGATTGTATTCTTTAAGTCCAAGAGCATTCATTCACCTGAAACCATTTTTAATATGTATATTTACTTACTTATTTTCAAAGTTGGATTTGTTTTGAGGGCATTGTTTTCTTTTGTGTCCCAGTTCTCCACATATATGACAAGCACCTGAGAGTAGAACATATAAAACAATTATTGGTTGTAGAAAAAATTGTTTCTAAAATATAAATAAATAAAATAATTATTATACAATGATTTATTCAAACGCTTGTCCTCATCATGGTTGCTATAGTCCCAACTAGCAGTAGAGCCCAGCATTGCCGGGGATGTAACAGTAAGAGATAGATCAAGTATCGACCATCATAAAGACTAAAAAAATAAAATTGACAAAGATTATTGTTTAAGGTTGACGGACACGACTTTGTCCAACAGTTTAATTAGTTCTTTTTGTTTTGATTTTTTACAAATTGGTCAAACCCAAACTCAAACAAAAAACATTGTTTTCAATTGTTATGAGTACCGATTGAATAGAATTTTATTATAAACAATTGTCTTGTAAATGGAATTTTAAAGCATTCTGAATGTAAAAATAAAGAAAAAAAAGTGTGCAAGACAATAAAAACACTACCTGCAAAAAAAAAAAAGAAAAAAAAAAGAAAAAAAGTGAAGTTTTGTTGAAATCGGTTGAAAAATGTAGGAAATCTGATCCCATATATAAATGAACACACACACACACACACACAAACAACCTGGGTTTTATTAATAAGTATAATTCGATATGAGTTGTCCCCCTTTCATTCTCGCGATGCCTCTTAATTGTGTTTTCAAATTGATTTTGTGCAAAACAATTGTTTTTCAATTTTTGGTGCTGTCAGAACCCCACCACAAGGTAATTTTATGTAGTCCTGTGAATTTTTGTTGAAATCGGTTGAAAAATGTGGGAAATCCGATCCAATATATAAACGTAGACACACACACACACACACACACAACCTGGTTTTTATAATAAGTATGATGTTTCACCTAGAGTACCTTCTGGACATCTTCAAATACTTGCTAACATACTTTAAATTTTTTACTAAGCCCTTTATTTAATTCAGGGGAATAAACAGTTCTCGTTTTGGTGTCTCAGGAATTGAACAAAAGGTTTGGGTTGAAATTCCAAGATGATTATCAAATATAACATGCAACTGAAGAATTTTCTTTTTCTAATCAATTCACCCCAAGCAAGGCAATAATGCCACTAAGATACAAGGGTCAAGTGGAAGTGAAAAAGAATGAAGAGACTTTAGAAAGAACTAGAGACCCAATTCTAAACAGGGGAAAAAGGACCAAACCTCTACTTCATCCTGGGTATGATGATAAACTATGTCCAACAGCAAGGCCTCTGATCAGGAGGTTTTGAGGAGATGTAACCACCTCTTAATTGTTGGTGTTTCCAGCTCCACCCTGAGCCAGGGTGGTAGCACCTGTTAGGATCCCAGCTATGGGCAAATAGTTAACACCCAAACTTGTGTAAAAATAGGTTTTAATACCAGAAATACTTTGTAATAAAATAATTATTACCAGCAATAATTTTTTAGGAAAAATTATTATCAGCAATACTTTAAAAAAAAAAAAAAAAAAAAAATTAAAAAGTACCAACAATACAGTTATACATTCTTTGAAAAAAAAAATCCATATGACCAGCTATAGATTTCTTCAAGGAAAATATTTCCAGAAATAGATTTTTGAAGAAAAACATTACCAACAATAAAAATTTTGTCAGCATTAAATAACCCATTGAGGTTGATATACCGTAAAACAAAACAAAAACAAAACAAACTTCTACTCTTGTTCCAAATAAACTGGGGAGGAGTGTGAAGAAAGATCCTAATTCTTCATCTCAAAAAAGACCCCAATTGTGATTATTATAGCAGCCAAAATGAGGGCAACAGTAACTATAAATCTGTGTGTGCATAAAAGTATTTATCTCAAAAAAAAAAGCAAAAGTAGAAGCAATGCAAAATATCTGACAAATACTTTTAAAAACTATAAAAAGAGTTAATTAATACAAAACAAAATAATAATAATCTAAAACTTGAAGGAGGAATTTACTCTATCACTTGTAATAATTGCCACAAGGAATACACTGGAGAAACCTCAATGAATTTAAATAAAAGATTATATGAACACAAAAATGAACACAAAAGGGATCTTTTACAAGATAACACACTCAATGCATTAATTGTTCACGATCATCAGTCTGATCATAATTTTGATTTAATAAATGTTGCTTTAATTAAAAGAGAAAGCAATTTACTAAGACAAAGTGTATAGAAATTGTTTTAATTGCTAGATCATCCACATTCTTATAACATTCCGCCTTACTTGGTAGGATCTCTTATCACAATGTGAGATACTTAATAATGAAAACAAAAAAAAAAAAAATCAGAAACTGAATATTGGCCAGACTACATTCCCAGAAATACCTAAATAAAAAAATTATTCAAATTTAAAAATTCAGTATTTCAACACCTTCATCATTTGTCAGGGAATAATTATAACTGACTCTTCTCTTCCTACACGTACATCATTCCATCAACAAAAACATTACATTCAAACAATGAAGTCTTTCCAGAAAACAAAATACATTAGACAGAATTTTTAACACATTGTCATTCATTTACCATATATATATATATATATATATATATATATATATATATATATATATATATATATATATATATATATATATATATATAAATCACGTATAAGAGAAATTAAAAAATATCCCATTTATATAGCTATTTCACCTCACCAGAATTACCTTGCAGGATTTGTCCAGACAAAGGTGTTAGGAAATAAAATAAAAAGGTAGTTTTAAAATTTTAAACTTTAAAGAAAGAAGGAGAAGAGAAAGATGAAAAGAAAAAAGGAAAAAAAAAAAAAAAAGAGAAAGGAAGAAAGAATAATATAACTGAGGACACAGCAAATCATCTAGACAAAGCTTAAACCCAGTTTCCAGGTGTGTGGTATGGGGGGGAGGAGTTAGGATTCAGACACAAGTTAAAATAACCTTGACCTATATTTTAAAATATTAATATCTAGTTTCTATAAGGAAATTTACTTTAACAAAATTCAAAATTATATATTTGTATGTATATGTATCTAATCTTTAAAATCATCATAATATTACCAAAGACAGAAAAAGTTGGAATGATTTCACCAACAGTGTCTCTGCTGTATATTAGCTATCCAGTGGCAAATGTACATGAATGACATTGATATCTTTGAAAGCAGTGAGCCTACCAGTGTTTAATGCCACTTGCAATAGAATGGTCATGTAGGGTGATAATATCCCTAAGTAGCGTTTATGATGTAGAATTGGCTGAAGGAAAATATGCTGAAATTGTGGTATAAAGATTGCCTCAAGAACTCATTAAAGAAGGCCAACATCATGCAAAAATAACTGACAACAGTTAATTCTAGATTGTTCATGGGTGAAGGAAAACATGGAGCAAAGGTAAGAGAGACTTTGAACAGAATCGTGTTGTGCAGAAAAATCTCAAAAGAAGTATTCGTAATTAGAGATATATACTAATTTTCCTGAGAATGTTGGCACATAATCTGACATATAATGAATATTCTTGTGTCTGTTGAGAGTAAGGCAGGCCTAAAAAAATCATCAAAAACATCACACACAGAGAGAAGGCATTTATTACAGATTATGAGGTATTTATTTAACAACTAGCTTAAAAGCAACATTTTGTGCCGACTTTTAAGCTAGTTAGGCTCGAAATTAGGTTTTGCTTGTACCTCAACAGGTGTTTTCTCTCTTTCTGTGAGCCATCATGAGGATTTTCCGTGTTCTTTCATCAATTATGCACACAACATTATCAGCCAGGCTGATAATGTGTGCATAAATTGTCTTTATGCCTCCAATTTTGTATTTTGAAAATAGATTAATATATAACTAGCTTAAAAGGGTGTTATGTGATATATTGACAGCTGACAAGTTGCTATTCAGCTTGTCTTTGTATCTAAGCTATGGGCATCCTACATTCCTGTAGTCCTGATTTAACTGGTTGTAGGATCTTGGGTATCCTGCCATCAGACATTCTCAAGACATGACCAGTCCACCATAACTGAGACTGTATGATAAAAGTCTCGATTCCGCCAATATTATACCTGTTAAACAGGTCTACGTTAGATGTCCTATCTTGAAGCTTAACTCCACAGATTGCATGCAGACAGCTTTTGTGGAAAACATCTAGCTGGCGTATATGGTACCTGTATGGAGTCCACGACTCGGAACCATACAAAAAGATGGCAAGTACAACAGCTCTGTAAACCCAAATTTTCATATCCAGTCAAATACCTCACTCATTCTATAAATGATGACGAAGTTTGCCGAAAGCACTGGTAGCCTTAGCAATCCGATGCAATCATGCATGTTTTATATATATATATATATATATATATATATATATATATAAAAATCTCAAAATCTGCCATAATCAGTTTCATGCAATAACAATCATCTGGCTGGCAGTTAATATATGTGTGTGTGTGTGTGTGTGTGTGTGAATGCACTTAATTCAATTAAATAAATGGCAAGAAGAAAGCAATATCCTTTCCTAAAACACAAATACCAGGATACTAAAAATGTTTGTACTTTGTTTTTAGTTACATTGGATTGGGACAAGCAATAAATCCGAGGGCTATTAGTACTTTTACAATGCAATCAAATAAGTATACTAATTGAAATTTAGAGAAAAACAGGTCAAAATTACTAATAATAATTTCTTTTTAATTCCTGATAAACTTACTTTCTGTCTTCTCAAATCCACACCTGTGGTCTGGCAATTCACAATGTTGACAAACTCCACAATGGACTTTACTTGGTTTCACACATTTCTTACATAGATCACAATGAATATACGTATGGCCATCCTATAAAAAACAAATCAATAACAAATGAAAGAAGACTCCATTTTCACTTTCAAGATGAATTGTTTTTTTTCAATTTTGTAAAATAAAATTCAAGCAAAACTGTAACAAATAAAGCTGATATATCCCAAGATTTAAAAGAACTTAGAATTGGTAATCATGCGACTAACTCACATCTACAAATAACTATTTTAAACAAAAATAAATATATTTATTATATTGCAGTATCTATCTTGTTCATATTTATATGAATTAGGCTTTTCTGCTCTCACCACAATTAAGTGCAAAAAGAGAGGAACTCTTCAATGTATTGACGAGGAAATGAATGTTTGCCTATCAAATATACAACCAAACATTGAAGAAGTCGCTAAGACTCATCAGACTCATGTTTCTTATAAACACAAGAATGAATAAACTTAAGATATGTTTCATCTTATATTTTTTTTATTGCATTATTTCTTTTCTGCAATATTTGATTTCATTATAACATATTTTTCCGAAATTTGTATATAGTGCGCCTACAATTATTGGTAGGATTTCAAGTGCACCTTGACTTAAAAAAGTTTGAGAATGTGCTAGGCTATGAGGACCTCCTTAGTAGGCCTAGCATAGAAATAAATACAATATAGGGAGCCACTAATAAAGAAAGAGACAAATGAGAGTAAGTCTTCAACAGCAGCAGCAGTACTAATTAGCAGTCAGATTAGGTTTAAGGCTCCAAGTTCATAGGACAATAACCTAGTGGATTAAAGTGTTGGTCTGTGAATTTGGTGATATAGTCATTGTGAGTTCAATCTCTGGGCCAGGCACTGTGTATTTGGATTCAGTAGAAACAGATGAGCAATAACTGAACCATAACTAGACGTGATATCCCTAGATATGGACAGCAGAACGAGATTAAATAAAGGGTTCTGTTCAGAATTCCTTGTAGGTTACCCAGATTGATATACAGCTAAGGAAGACTGGAGAACATGACGACTGTAATGTTGGGATAACAACAGAGATGAGGACAACGGTCAAAATATAGTGTAAATAATGTATGGGAGTGGGGAGATTTTAAGTGAGTGGGGAGATTTTACATCATCAACCAGTGTTAATTTTTTTTTTTTTGTTCATAAGTTTATAACAAAAAGAAAATTAAGAAAACAGAAAATGATTAAATCCAGTTTCATATGTTTGGGTTTTATTAAAATTCTAAAAATAACTTTGAAAAAGAATGAAAATTGCCCAGGGAATATACAATAACAGTGATGTCAAGGGAAAGAGTGTCCTTTTGACACAAAGTTTTTGCCAGGTATGTTTGTTAAAGTTTGCCAATATTTTAGAATACTTACCCCCCCGCCAGAAAAATAGTAAATATCACAAGGATACATCAATGTTTCTATTGGAATGGAAAAAGCTAAGTATCAAACTTTTAACATGGTTACAATATACTTAAAAAGCTTTCTAAAAAGTAACAATGAGGAGGTATTTTTTTTTTTTTTTTAACTGTGTATAAATTTGTAAATTGCAGTACTACTGAGGTTGATTGCTTTGTTTGTAAAAAAAAAAAAAAAAAAATTTGTGTGAGGATTGATCTGACACTGTATTATGAATATTTCTAATAGGATAACAAAAATCAATGTGTGTCAGGTTAGGCTAAGGCATGTAATATGTAACCCATTATAACCTGCCACATGAATAGGTGGTTGTAGTCTAAACCAGCTCCCCGACTAGCTTTCTTCTGGTGAGGAGGGTGGCATGTTACCCCACAGGATGAAAAACAAGTCCTGACAAAGGGAAAATGAGCCTCTCTTTGGAGCCAATGACCAACATGTAATAGGCACAAACACTCAGACAAAAAAAGAGAAAAAAATAGACCAAACACCAATAGTAACGGCATTCCAACTAGTGCATAAACTGACTAACATCATCAAACTTAGTATGAAGACAACACAAAATGAGAAAAAGGCAGTTAACTGCTGAAAACACCTGAAGAGTGGATTAAACAATTACTAAATATTCATTTATGAAACTGGAGGTGTTGAATACAATATCAATCAGCTAAGTGACAAATTCCATTTATTTGTATTACACACACATATATATATATATATATATATATATATATATATATATATATAAGGTTCTTTTTACTGCCACACCAAGTCAACATTGATTTAAATATAAGGATCATATTTCCCATTTGATTGTTAAAATAGATACAAAAGTATCTAGTTTAAGAAAAAAAAAAAGGGGGGGTAGGCACCTTTCGGACGACACTTCTTCAGAAAAATTATCGTCGGCAGTATAAAACAGAGAAGTTGATAAGAAAAATTATTATCAACAACCGATGTTAAAAGCAATAGATTACCAAGATGTAATATAAGACTAAGATAGGGCTCTCATGCCTTGAATGGAAACCTTCCTAGGGATGATGTCTGGACAAAAACATTCATTGTACTTGAATTTCTGTGAGTGTCCAAGTTGGGTGTTAGGAAGAGCATCCAGCCTTATAAAACAGTGTCTAAAATTATTATCACAACTCTCAGTATGATGTTGACAGGTGTATGTGGAGAGATCCTCAGTCAGGCCAAGACCCACCTTTCTTTGTACAAAATTAATCCTGGTCCTGCCTCAACAAAAAAAAAAAAAAAAAAAAAAAAAAATATGCCTATGATGATTTTGATAATGAGGATTCTGACAAGTGTTATAAAAGTGAGAAAAGGTCAAATAAATGTTAACTTATAAAAATGGTTTCTTATTTTTTTTTTTTTTTAAAAGCAACCTAGCCAACCACAATAGTGCCTGAGATGCTAATCCAATTCAAAAAAGCAAACTATCATTTCTTGTTATTGATAATGATATTGATTCATTTTCTATCCCTAACTTGCTAAGAATTTTGTTCATGTTTTCTTTTGGTATTATTTGAAACTAGTTCTCCATACATTCAGAAGAAATAAAAACTAGCATGTGTATCACATCTTGTAAGCCAGCAAATGTTGAAAATACAAAGCAAACTTTTTCTTTTCCAAAAGCCACAAAACCAATGTCAGCACACAGTCAACAGCAACAACATTACGACTTGTCATGTGTGAGTTTTGTTATAGTTGATTACACAAAGAAACCACACAATGTGAAAGAAGAAAGAGAGAATTTTATTTTCATACAACTTCATGCATTGAGTTTAAAACAAGAGAAAAGCATGGAAAACTGCCGGTTTAAAAAAGAGTATGGTTACTGTGCGGATGGCCGAGACTACCAACTAAAACACAAGATACAATTTTTACCAATATTGCTTGTTTAATTACACTAATATTAAACTTAACAATTACCTTAGAGGAACACTTTTTGCATTTATTACAATGTTTGTTCTCTGGAGCAGAGAAGCGATGACAAACTTTGCAAAACCTGAAAAAGAATTAAACAAAGAAATGAATAAAAATCAGAAATTTAAATGCTTTCTGCAATCAGTACAATAAACTTGCAGAATAAAAATTGTAAAGAAAAATTTTTTTATTGCTTACCTTCGTTGGTAGATGGTGCCTTAGAAAGCAATAAAATGTGATAGATTTTATAGAAATGCCTTTTTCATTCTTTCTATTATCTTTTTTATCAGAGTCTGTCTCAGGTGAGGCATATATAGACTGAGAAGAATACAATATGTAGTTTTAAGATATACTTTATTGTAGAAATCATAATCGTGTATATCTTCTTTTCTGCAAATTCTGTATTGAATTAGTGTAGAATTTTTAACTCAATTTCATAATCTTTCTTTTTTATATTTAATAAATTATAAGGACACTTTTTTTGACACACTAGCTTAAACATCTGTCCTATGGAAAGAGAAGAGTAAGTTGTAATAAAAGATCTCTTAATGTTTTTATCAACAAGAATTCAATCACAGATTATAATTATGTATTTAAATAATTTTGTAATAATACAAATTAATTCAATATTAGTTTCACATACAGAAAGAAATTTTTTCTTCTAAGTTATTTATTTTATTTAAATCTTTTTCAGTTAAATCCAATTAAAATATAGTCTTTTAGATACTTCCACAAATTTTTTCACCTCTGCTTGACTAATTTGTTGTAATGTGAAATGGCAGATGACAACAATGGTTACTACAAACATTATAGGAAATAACATTACCAGGCCTAAATTTATAGAATTAAGTTTTAATATTTTTTTAAATTATTTACTTTATATCTATTAGAAAAGTTATTTTAGAATCTCAGATTACATCTGCTTTCTTTAAATGTAAACACACTGATTTTTTTATTTTTTTTACTACCCTTCAGCAGGATTTTGACAAAGCAGATATAAATTATTTCTACACAAACACAGAAAATTAAAAAAATAACTATATTGACTGAAACATTGCTTATATATTTGCTAATTTTTAAAATATGAATTAAAAATAATACAGAAGAAATATTTATTAAAATATGCTTTTAAAAAATTGTTATGCAAGTTAAAATGTTATTGGTTTTTTTTTTAAACACAATTTTATATATATATATATATATATATATATTATATAAATATATATATATCCGAAAATTTATTTATTTATTTAAAAAAACATATTTTATGTTTAACGTTGTTATTTTATAGATACAAGTATTTAAGCAAATGCTCTGTTTATGATAAACAGTATTAAATAACATTTACCGCCTGAATGTCGAGAAAATTTTCATAGAAAATTTTCGTTTCGAACCTGCATCTTTGACAGGATTCGAACCTGCATCCTTATAATTTACTGGAACCGTCCATGAATATACGCTCTGACGTGCCTTACAAATTAGGCATATAAAGAAGGACAAGTCCGACAATTTATTTAGACATTCAGGCGGAATTTACATAAACAGAGCATTTGCTTATAAACTCCAATTTTCCATGAATCTTTGTTTACATTATACGACATTCATAACTGCTCTAAGCGTAAATCGAATGTAAACAAATGACGTCATATATTAAGAAATGGATGCAAGGTCCGAACAATTTTTTTATTAAAATTTCTCGACATTCAGGCGGTAAATGTTATTTAATACTGTTTATCATAAACAGAGCATTTGCTTAAATACTTGTATCTATAAAATAACAACATTAAACATAAAATATGTCTTTAATATATATATATATATATATGAAAGATTGATAGCAAATTCATTATTTATTTCTGCCTACTGACAAAATACATGATATTTATGTGAATATGTATGATACAATTTTGTGCCTAAATTTCTGAAAAAAGACCAAAAAAAAATGTCCCCATTGTCATTTATGGTCACCAAGATCAAGGCACAGAGACAAAATTTTATGACATGAATTATATTATTTTCACTATTTACATTATTCGGACTATTGTCCTCATCTTTGTCACCATATTTATTACAACGTTTCAGTCATTTTATGCTCCGCCTTCTTCAGGTACTTGGAATGTCAAATTGAACCCTTTATTTCACTCACTGGGGGAGACTGTTCTAGTTCCACGTGCCATGTTTAATGGATGTCAGTTATCAGTTATCTCCTGTTAATTCCCTCTCAAGTTCTCCACTTCCTTAACTGGGTATTGAACTCAAACTTTTTGGGTACTGTCACTGGATCTAACCAACACCTTTATCTACTGTGCCATGTGTCCTTGAGGAAAAAAAGGGTTCAATTCGACATTCCAACCACCTGAACAAATGTTGTAATAAATATGGCAACAAAGATGAGGACAATAGTCAGAATAATGTTAATAGTGTACATAATACCTCATCTCAGAAATATAGACAGATTATATTATTTTATATTTAAATATAATCTTATTCATATTTTTATTCCTGCATTTACTGTGTTTATTTGCTGAGAAGTCTTTAGATTCCTGAGGAGGTGATATTGTATATGAATGGATGACTTTTATGCTCAAATGGATGCTTTTGTAAAATTCTATTTAATTTTCATAATGGGCGTTGAAAAAAAAAAAAAAAAAAAGAAAGAAAAGAAAAGAAAAAAAAAGAAATTTCAATAGCTTCAGTGATAAAGAAAACTAAAATAGGATTTTCAGGTATAGTAAAATTAGTGTTATTCTGGAAATAGTTATATAAAATAAGACTGTCCTTCATTTGCTTCTTAAAGGTAAAAATGGAGATATCCCAGTTTGAATTTTTATAGACAAGGACAATTTTGAAAAAAAAAAAGTTTTAACAATATCAGAACCAAGTTTTAAAAGTAAATGAAAATCCCAACTGCATGTATTTTAATATTTGAAAGTCCTATATATATATATATATATATATATATATATATATATATGTGTGTGTGAAGTTTGTACAGCCTTCCCTCTGTTTGACTTTGATGCATATGTATTCATAGAAATTACATTAACATTAAAAATTGAAATTTATAAAACAGAAAGTTTTCTATTCAACACAATTATTTTTTAACACTTTTTGTTTTTTTCAAAATATAATTTATCAAAGTATCTCTCTACCAGTTTAAAGGTGGTCTCAATTCTGTCTCCTTACTGAATATCTAAAAAATGTGGATATTAGATTTACATTTTGTTTCAGTAAACTAATATGGCAAACATTTTATAGTAAATTATTTACCAGCAGCATTGTTTCTGATCCATTTAAAAAACAAAAAGAAAACAATTATGTTGAAACTTCATCTTTGCACAAACTTGAACCCATCTCTAGCACAATGAGAAGACAACGCCCTCAGGCAGCTGTTCCCCAGTATAATTTTCCTCAGTTGTGACTCTGTCCTTCCAAAGACAGAGATGCAACTGAGAGATAATAAATGTGTTCAAACTACTTTATAGTAGATATTTACTCACCCCCCCCCACAAGGTCAGGTTGTGACACAAGGTCAGTTTAATGTGGGGAGCCCAAGCCCATGCACCCTGGCAGGGAACAAAAATTCAGAAAAACCGTCGGTTTATCTGGTGCAATGGGAGGTACGATTTATTTGTAAAAAATACAAAATTGTGGCACAAGGCCGAAAAGTGGGAGGGGTAAGGCTGGTCTTCACTAACTATCTTATACCTAGCTAATTTGATTCACGACCCATTCAGACATTTAATTTACTCATTCACCATAAGAACTCGTCCGTCATCAATCAATCCTCCTTGCACCATAATACCACATCCACTCTGGGGAGACCTGGCATGTCATAATGATCCTAACACATATGTACAAAAATTCTAAGATGAAAAAATGAGATGGGGGTGGGATTTTAAAATAAAAAGAGGCCGCCTCTTTATTTCAAATATCTGTATTATATATTATTGACTTCTAGGCAATATCAGTTTTCAGGTTTAACTAATTTGCATATTTTTAAAAAAGTTTATTTCATTAATTAAGGTCCTTCATTACTGTTCTTTTATTTGAGGATTTTTTGATTTTCACATCAAAAATAGTTCTGTTTAGGAACATTGTCTTATATAGTGCAGAAAAGTGTTTGAAATTTGCATTTTACTTGGCCTTCAATAAGTTGGCATCTATAATTTGTAAAATTTTCCTTAACTATAACAAGCCTGCCCCCACATCCAACCAATTAATTTCTTCTGTCTTTACAGTCATATTCTTTGAACAAATATATTGAACGTCCACAACCCCTTCAACATTTTCATAGTGAATAATAATCCTATAGAAAACCAACTAAATTTTTCCTAGAAAAATTACCAGGTTATGTTTTTCATTCGTGGAAATACATATATTTTATTTCTGTCAATACCTGTTAAATGTTATTCAGTTTCACCATGTTTCATTTGTTTAAAAACGGCTGAAATTCTAATGTTTAGCTATTTAAATATATAAAAATGTTTTCTTTCATGTTTACAACCAATTTATCATGAATGAAATGTTCATTTAAAATTTTTGTTTCAAAGATTTCAAATAGTGAATATATCTTACTAGGCGAAGCCTGCTAGTAAATAAATAATTTCCACTAATTTTAAAGCAATGTGGTGGAAAGAAAAACTTAAAAGCTTGTATTCAAATAAATTATTTATAATTTTTCAATGTCAAATCTAATTGAACAATTATAACAAGTATTTTTGCAGAGATATAGCATTAACCATTAAAATTGATGTAACTAGCAAATAAAGAAATAATGAAATTATTATGTCACATCAGTCATTGCAAATATGTTGGAAATTCAAAATACAAAATGTATTTGCAGACTCATTTTTGAAAATTTTGAGAAACCAATAACATTTTTGCTCTTGTATATAAAATACTTGTTACAAAACACACTCCTTGCATTTGCCTTAATGAAGTCCATCAGAGGACAAATATGTCAGCTAAGTTTTCCTTTTGTTTTTATTCATATTGTCGTTTTACTCTATCTGAAATTTTTACATACTCATTAGTATAAGATTAAAATAGTTTATTATTGGTGGACATTATCTTAATAAACTGAGTTCATGGTAGACTCTAAAAAATTTCTTAGACGAGGTGTTGATTTCAGTCTGGTGAGGAATGACTGCCAAATATTTAACTCTCCACATTTTATAGGCAGAAGCACACAAATGCACGCTGGGATTTTTTTCTTAGCCAATAAAATAGGCTGGTTCTTGGCTTCACCCAATTTGGTCCTAGCCTGTCAGAATGCTACATTTGTTTGTCTGAACTTGCTTTTTGTGTGTCAACTCAATTCTTAGTTTGTGTACTTTTTTTATTATTTTGCTTTATTGTTGTTTGTTTTATATTATATTTTTTTTTTACACTATTCTTTTCTTTTTCTTGTTATTGCTTACTGCAAGCTTTGTCAATTCTGTTTGTTGGACAATTCTGTTACTTATTTTGCATTTGACTATGGCTACTCACTCCCCACAAAGTAGTAAAGGAAAGCAAAAAGGAAAGAACTAACTATAAATTGTAAAAAGACAGAATGCACGATCGTCAGTAAAAGAGGCAGCCCAAGGTGTGAGCTACATATTGGGGATGTCAAAATCAAGCAAGTAAAGAAATGTAATTGTCTGGATAATAAAAGACAGCAGAAAATTTGGTACAAAAATCCAGAAGTACAGCGGAACAAACTTTTCTCTTTATTGTTGAATTTTTTTAATTCAATCTGCATTAATTTTCTAAGTAAACAATACTGGAAAGAATTATTAGAATTCTAATGTACCACCATCATTTTTTTTTTTATACTCACTCTTTTTAAAGAGAGAAAAAATACATTATGTTCCCTAACGCTAAAAAATAAAAAAAATGTTAACACTCTTCATCAGCCTTACTGAATTGATTGAATAAATGGATTGGTGACCAACTTTAAACAGGGAAATTAAAACACAAAATCTAGAAAAAGTGAAAAAAATCTGAATAATGCTCAGAAATTACCAGAAGCCAGAATCAATTGATGTGATCAACTTACCAATAACCATCTTTAGTCGGCAGGGAAACCAAATGGGGCTTGACATTGGTAAAGATCCTCACAGGAGATCCTGTTTTGGATTTGGCTGCATTGAACACAGAATGATTCATATAAGCAACCTGCAATACAAGAAAGACACATAGTAAACTACAGAGTGTCTCACAAAAATTGACATTATTTAAAATGTGAATATTTGAGTAACCACATGTCCCAGGCAAATGAAATTAAATAGGTTTCATGTTGAACAATAAAAGATTTATTTATCAAAATTCAAACAAGATATTCAACAGGATGTGGATTTTATAACCGATTTCATAAAGCTTCACAAATGTTTCATATGCGCACCACCTGTGACATGACACACTTCAAGTTAGTAGACCAGCTCCTGTCAAACACGCTGTAGCATGTCTTGCGTAACATTCTCCAATGTGATTCTCTGCTTAAGTTCCTCTAGGCTTGAAGGAAGAGGGGGGATATAGACCTGTCCTTTCATATAACCCCATAGGAAAAAAATGTCAAGTCAGGTGAATGTGGTGGCCATTTCAACTGCACATTGTCATTATCACTGGGATGCCTGACCATCTTCCTGGTAGATTCTCACTGAGATAAGTTCACATAGTCAATTTAGTTTTTACACATTTTTTGAGATCATTTAAGCAAAAATTGGCTATGTTATTAGATTAAAAAAAAAAAAAAACTACATTTTTTTTTGGGGGGGGGGTTACCATGGTTTCCATGGTTTGCAGTAACAGACATAACCTGTTAGGTGTTAAGAATCACACTGCAAACCACTGGACCTTCACTCTTCACTTGTTGTAATTAATCAAGGCAGTCTAGCACTTTCACTGCTGCATTTTTATAACATTGTTACCTGGCTGTGCAGGCCCATTTTTAGAAAATTAGAAAATCAATATTTACTGGAAATGGATGTGTGTTTTCAAACAGAATAGCTAAATACAGATAACTTTGTAAAAAGTCAGAGATTGATTTTACATTGCATCAACATTATGAACACTACCCTCACCATTCTAAGACGATGAAAAAGAAAATCAAAGTTCTGATTAATGTTACACCATAATATGTTGGTTCCCACACAACCCATGAGGGTGTCATGGTGATATATCTGCAAGGACCACATGACTCTCTGGTGGGTCATTTTCCAATTTCTTTTCTCTGAGGATTATTGAAAGTGGGATGCTATGATTGATTACTTATGAGATAATGGTACACCAGAACCACATTTCTCCCCACCACTCTTGCCAAATTAAGTATTTTTGATTTTTTTTGCCTATTATTTTGTTTTCTCTATGGAATTTCTATTGCTGGGGGGGGGGTCATTTTTTAAATTTTTTCTGTATCACACATTCAAGTAAATTAAAAGATTGAGTAAACAGAAAATTTAATTCACAAAATATTATGAAATTAAAAAAAAATACTTTACTTACTTAGGAAACCAAAATAATGCCAACAAACCAGTAAAATAAATACAAGAATTCTAATCTAATAGAAATCATATTTCTAGTAAATAAAATTAAGTGTGTTGTGGTGTAATGGATATCCACTCAGCTGTGGGAACTCAGAGAGCCAAGTTTAAATTCCAGTTGAGTTCATTAGATTCATTTACACACACATACCCTCAGGAAAGATATGAATCCATTTCTTCTTCTCCCCCCAGAGCTATGGGTTGAATAGCAGGACAGACTGGGTTCTTTAAGCTTGGTTAGCAACCAGTCTACTGCAGAAAGAAATGTTAACCTACTGTGGGAAAAGAATCTGCCCTGCCAGTCATGTATCGAAAGATACATGATCGCTCAAACGTGTTTCACCTATGGCACTTAACTGACTGAATAAATAAAAAAAATATCATATTCCTAATGTCTGATTTCTTGAAAAAAGAAAAAGTACAAAAGCATATGACTAGGAAAAGTTGAATTGATTCTTATTTTGTCTTTTATTGAAACACTCAAGGCAAAAGGAAGGATTACATTGACATTCAGCACAAAATGGACTCGTTTTTTGTTTTTTTTCATCAGCTTCCTTTACACGCATTGTTTTCCTCATTTTGCTATAACAGGATTTAAGATATAGTGTTGGAACCCTGGGACAACAAGGAAAATGAAGCTTGGGGGTGCCAACATGTTAAGGAACATCTCATGAATGCTAATATACAAAATTTATTTTCAAATATTTTTTTATGAGTGGACCACTCTTCTTAAGTAGTGCCAATGATGTTTAAGCATAAGATTGGGGCTGTTTAAGAACTGAGCCCCAAAAAACTGTATTTAGACAAAGATTTGTTTTCTAGCAATTTCATATCTGAATAGGCAGAAATGAAATGAATACATAATGATGCCTTCATAAATGTCTATCTGAATAGGCAGAAAGACATTTATGAAGGCATCATTTATGTATTCATCATGGCTTTTTCAGCTGTAACAGATCTAAAAGTTACAATTTTTAATTTAGTCATAAAAAAATTGGTCCAAATTATCTTCAGGTCGTTGTATCCCGATAATACATGACAGACATTTTTGGGGATTGATACGATATAGAGATTGCGCAGTGTCTTCAACAATGAACACATACACAAGATGACAACACTATTTACATTCTTAGGACTGTTGTCCTCATCTTTATTGTCATATTCACAATGTTTCGGCCATTGTATGCTCTGACCGTCTTCAGGTGATATATATTAGAATTTTGAACCGATCCCTTTATTTTGTCCACCAGGGTAGATTATTCTAGCTCCATGTGTCATGCCTTTTCTGGATGTCTCAGTTATTTTAAACACGTATTGCCACAAAATTATCAAATGTTCAATATCCCCCACCATCTTCTGCCGAATGCGTCATATATGCCAAAACAACTCCATTAAAATTCAAGATAAAAGTAGGCAATAATAATAATAATGCACCTTCTATTTCACATTCCTTGAAATTTTCCTTCAATTACTTTATATGGAATTTCATATTCAGAATTTTCAAAAACTGTTTACCTTGTTCAAATCAGATTTTAGGAATTAATGGAATAAAAATTTAGCCAAAATTTGTCATAAATATTTATCAGATATAAGCTTACAGACAAATTACAGAAGAAATTCTTAAGAAAACAAATTATAATTCCTTATTATCATACTGAATCAGTGAATAAACTTATACCAAAGCTTTATTGCACTTTACACTGACTACTCATCTACTAACAGATATTACAGGGTGCTTTTTATACCTACTAGATCTTAAGGGGAGGTAACTGATGATTTACACATACATCAAACTATTTCTTTTAAAATCTCAGCTTTTGATGAAGTATGCATCTGGCTGGAAGGAAAGTTCTCATCGTTTGTAGAACAGGAGAACTTCCCTCCAAATCTGATAATTTCCTTACAGTTTCATTCAAAATATGTAATTTTCTTAAATATCCATTTTGAAATTAAAAAAAATTTACAGTATACCACTGCAATTTCATTACAAAATGTTACAAATTGTTTGTCATGTGAATAGTAAATTTTAATTTTTAGTTAAAAAAGGTAAATGTAAGTTTACAGAGGAGATCATTTAAAAAAAAAAAAAAAAAAAGGAAATATAATTATTTAAGTCTCATCCAAAATGGAACGTTTAAAAAAAAAGAAAGAAAAGTAATCTCACAAAACCTGAGGGTCAACCACAAAGAAAGATAAAATGAGGGTTTAATGTCAAAGTTTCTGGAGTGGAGTGTAACTGCAGACTATAACCTAATAAAAACATGACAGCAAGGCTTCAACAGCAACAGCAGTAAAAACCGAAATCCTGGTGAATGCAGTCATGATAAGTAGCAGCAGCACTCATTAGCATGCAAGATAGGATTAAGGCTCCAAGATTTCTGCTCTGAATTGTGCTATTGGATTTAAGTTTTGATTCATGAATTTAGTAACATAGTAATCATGAGACTAATCCCTGGGTTGGAAACTTTAGACCCAGTGGGGTGAGCTATAATGGAGCAGTACTAAATAAGAACAAGATGAAATATCCCTAAACATTGGCAGCAGAACACGAACACTCTACCTCCATAGATTAAATAAACGGTTCAGTTCGAAATTTCCTGTAGATTGTTGTTCTCTTTGAGACATTGGATTTTGCTACCGATGGAATAATTATCAATTCAATAATTTAATTGTAAAGTAGAAATTTTTCATGCAACCTAAGTTTCATTTTGCAAAATTTTAAAGCTAAAAAAAATATAAATAAACAAATTAAAAAAATTCTTACTTTGTAGTCCAACATGAAGAATGATGGAAGAGCTTCTAGAACCTTCTTTTCCATAAAATAAGGTAAGAACATGAAAATTGGCAAAATCGTTCCATTGGCATCTAGCAATGAAAAATAAATTTTTTAAAATTATTAAAACTTACATAAAATTAGTCACTGCATTTATTAATATAAGCAGGCAATATTAATTAAATTTATCATAAGTACAATAATAAATAAATAAAAATATCATTTAAGATTGATACACTCACATATATACATTTTTTATGTATCAGGAACAATTTTAGAGGAAAAATGTCTGATTACTTCTAAAAAATTAAAAAGTTTAATACAAAAAAATAAGTTAAAACTTGAAAGAGGAATTTACTCTATAGCCTGTAATGATTGCTACAAGGAATACATAAGAGAAACCTCAAGGAATTTAAATAAAAGATTATATGAACACAAAATGGATTTTTTATAAAACATACTGAATGCATTAGTTGTTTGCCATAATGAGTCTGACCATAATCTTTATTTAAGAAATGCTAGTCTAATTAAAGTGAAAACAATTCACTAAGATGAAAGTGTTTTAATCACTAGATCATGTACAGTAAATTTATGTCCAGATTCTTATAACATTTCTACTTTCTTGGCAGATCTTCTATTATCACAATGTGCAATACTTATCAACAAAAATGACGGAAACATAAAGAAAAAGAAAAAGAGATTAAATGAAATTGGTTAGATTACAAAAGCCAAAACATATTAAGAAAAAAAATTTTAATTCTCAGTGTCTCTCTTTTGTTCATGTGTATTTGCATCAATGTAAACATAAATTTAGTCTGATGAAGTCCTAAAGGACAAAACATGCCACATAAAAACTTTCCACTTTGTCATATTCCTTTCCCCTAAAATTATTCTTGATATATAAAAAAATTTAAATATTGTTTTCCCATATATATATATATATATATATATATATATATATATATATATATATGGGAAAACGATATTTAATATCTTATATATAAACATTCATTGACCACTTTATTTGAAATATTATATATATATATATATATATATATATACATATACACACACACACTTAGGGAAACTGGTTTAAACTGTTAAAAGAAAAAGAAAAATAGACAGAGGTGAATTTCTCTGTTGATTGGTATTCGTTAGAGCTTCCTCTAAGTACAATGCTTGGCAATTTGAATTTGATTTTTCTTCTCATTTTAGAATGTGATGGTTCTGTTCATAACAGAAATAGTGTCAACTCAATCCCTAATATTTTAAAGTTATCTTCACATTTTTATTTATAAATATCAGGTTTGAAATCTGGTCCACATGATCACTAACTGCATATGACTGATATTGGTAGTTTCCAATTTTTTATTAAACTTTTAGACAAGTTTTTGCAAAACAGTTTTATATATTTTTCTTTTAGGCTTCGGCTTTATTGCAGAAGTGCTTGGAAAAAACAAAGTGGTCAATGAATGTTTATCTTTTGATGTTAAATACACATGAAAGTCATTTGGAAATTAAAAAAGAATGTATGGTTCAGTTCAGCAATATGGGACAAGATACTGAAGCCCTCATTGTGAGTAGGCCATATGGTAACAGTTCAAACATACAGTACCCAGGATGTGTGTTGTCGTTCATTAAGTTTTCTGCTCTACTGAGACAATGTGAATTAAAAATGTCTTCCAATGAGGGAAGTGTGTAGCCAATTATTTTCTGGGCAAAGTCTATAACCCTATAACCCTCCTGTCTGCTGCCAAGCAACTGGAATTTTCAGGAATTATTATAAAATTATTTAAAACAAGCAATTGTTTATGTAACAAAAAATTATTAAAAAAAATTCTTAACAAAAATCATTTTAAAATTGTAAAAATTAGGGTGTAGGGCAGTAGTCTGAAACAAAAATATTGCTTTTTTTAAACATGTACTTAATAAACACAAACAGCTGGAATACATACAAATTCTTTTGTGCCTGACCACACTTTCATTTTTCTCCTATAACTCAAAATTACCAAACCAATTTAATTAAGCTGTGTAGATCCGCGAACCCTTAGTTGGGAACATATCACGAGGGTTCGTTGCCCCTTGCACCTTTCCCCACAGTACGTAATGGTTCTTTTACGCTCTTGAGTTTGAGACTACTAGTGATGGGTAAAATTTGGCATTTTAGATAAATAACTATTATCCCCCTTTAAGATACACATTGATTATCTCCCTTTGTTGGAGCAAATGACTCCGTAATTAAGCTAAAAAAGGAATATCAGTAGTATGCTGTTATCAATGATGTGGAGCATGTTTTAAATCTGACATCGGTATAAAAAAAAAACAATCAAGGTAAAGATAACTATTAAAAAAGCCGGTCACTGATTTGATATTATATTTATACAGGTTAAGTATCCTTAATCCAAAATTCCAAAATCTGAAAGTATTTCAGGGGCTGACATGACATGCTACAAATGGAAAATTTCAGAAAGCAATGGGAAGGTTCCTAGGTGATGTGCATCTGTTGTAAGGGATCTCATTCATCCTGGGTGAGGATTTCCCAGCCCAGCTATGTAGCCTACATTGCCACCAGTTTTTTGTTAGCGATTGTCACAGCAATACCTTCGTTCATGTATTAATTACCAGCTGTTTTGTACCCAGTAAAAATATTTAAAAAATGTCTAAAAGTCTTGCAGATACCCATATGGGTAGTGAAAAGAAAAAATAAGAAAGCATTTATATTTATGAATATCACAAAAAGTCAAACTTTTGGAAAAAAATTAGACAAGGTGTGTAAGTGTGAAGCATTTGAATGAGGAGTTTGGGACATGTTTGAACTGTTACCATATAGTCTACTCACAATGAGGCCTTCAGTATATTGTGCCATATTGCTGAACTGAACCATACATTCTAACTTTTCTAATTTTCAAATGACTTTCATGTGTATTCAATGTCAAAAGATAAACATTCATTGACCACTTTGTTTTTTCCAGGCATTCTGCAATAAAGCCAAAGCCTAAAAGAAGAATATATAAATCTGTTTTGCAAAAACTTGTCTACAAGTTTATTTAAAAATTGGAAACTGACAATATTAGTCGTATGAAGTTAGAGATCATGTGGACCAGATTTCAAATAAAAATAAGGTGGAGATAACTTGAAAACATTAGGGATTGAGTCAACACTATTCCTGTTATGAACAAAACCTTGCCCTTCTAAAATGAGAAGAGAAAGAGAGAAAAAAAAAAAAAAAAAAATCAATATTTTTCAAATTGGCAAACATTGTTCTTAAAGGAGAAATTGTTAAAGTTTTATGATGAAAGTGATTAACAGAAATTAATGAAAATAGAAAAACACTGTTAAGAGCAAAAAATAAAGATCTCAATCATACGTTGATGGAGTGAATTTGTCAGTGTTGGAGTGAACATGTGCTGCTTATATAAAACTACCTTCAGCATATATATTCTAATTTATAATGTAAGGTTGGTTTTGTTAAGTATTCTATTGCTTCTTAAAGTCTCCTTTATGTATGTTCTATGGATAATATTTTTTGAATATGTGATTTCAGTTAAAAATGCCATAAAATTTGAAAAAAATTATAGATGTACATGCATATGTATACTGTATATTTATAATTTTTGAATAAGGTGTTTGTATTGTGATAAAAGTTGTGGATAAACTGTCCCAAGTTCATGTTTGTGCTGTGATTTTGTTCAAGTAATTTCAACCGTCTCAGTCATTTTCAAGAACCATGTGGTGCCTGTGTGGTAGGCAGATTTCCTTTGACCTGAAAGTACTTGAACAAAACCAACAACACAACATGAACTTTGAATAGTTTGTCCACAATTTCAATCACAACACTCAACATCTTATTCAAAAAATTACAATAAAAAAATTAAAGACAGAGCAGGATTAAGATGATATATATATATATATATATAAAACCAAATACATACATATATACATTATCATCCTATATACATACATATATATATTATCATCCAACACACATATTATATATCTTATATATGTATATAGGATGATAATGTATATATGTGCAGATATGTAGAAAAATAGGAAAGAACACATTAGGTAAATAATCTGTTCTTTAGTATTTTTGTTTTTATTTTTAAAAAACAGTGCTCCATACAGAAGTAGAGCTTTCAATTTAATTTTAATAATTATACTGAGTTTTTTTTGGGCTCTCGTTTTTGAAACATGAGAACTCTTACGTAGCAAAGAAAAGAAAAAATCATTATTTTTTAAAATATATATATATATATATATATATATATATATATAGAGAGAGAGAGAGAGGGGGGGGGATAAGGTATATATGTATATAGAATGGTAATGTATGTGTAAACAAAACAGGAAAGAAACTATTTAAACAGAAATGTAAAATTTAAATAAATACCCCAAACAATTGGCAAAATAAAATCCAAAATTGGTGAAAATTATTTCTTTACCACAGACATAAGTAGAAATTAAAATTCCCTTTATTTTATTTTTATCGTTTAACATCATGAAATGAAACAGAGTAAGCAGATATCTGTCATATATTTTGAACTTAATCAAAAGTCAAAACCTATGTGAAATCTCTGATTATTGAATGAAAATTGAACAAAATTTCAGAGCACTGATTGTGTGTGTGTGACAATGTAACATCTTATAAATATGTCTACCCATAAAAAAGAAAAAAAGAAATTACTTTTTGACAGTTCTTGCCAGATGTTAATTATTTTCTGTAGAGAATGTGCCATGACATCAACCAAGCATCCAAATGGTGGGTCCACAACTACAGCCAACTTTTTGGAAGAATCATTGGCAGTAATGAATTCCTTAAATGTTTTTTCCGAGGTTGAATTGTCGAAGAAGTAATGGTTGAACATGTTGTAATAGCAAAACTTATCTGGCGGGTAAACTTGCATCTGAAAGAAAGAAGCAAATAAAAACATTTCTAAAAATGGTCTTCATACGTGTGTATGTGTGTATGTGCATTTTTAAAAAGTAAATAAAAACAATAAAAATTATATTAAATACTTGCTTACAAATGAAAAATATAAAATCAGTTCATTTAGTGTTTGAAAAAAATCTTAATTTTTTTTATTTAAAATTTGCATAAAAATGAAAATAAGTTTTAAATATAATTAGAATTGCCTATTTTCTTTAAAATTATAAATCTAATGAAAATTAGAATGAATTTCTCCATGAATGTCCTTTTATAGTTATTTTTCTTTAAGTGATATCTAATAATTAACAATTAATAATTAATACTAAGAATACAAAAGATAAAAGAAAAACGAAAAATGAAAGAAAAACGAAAAACAAAAAAAGAAAATATGAAAAAGAAAAAATATGAAAAAAGAGAAAATATGAAAAAGAGAAAATATAAAAAGAAAAATATGAAAAAGAAAAATATGAAAAAGAGAAAATATGAAAAAAGAGAAAATATGAAAAAAGAGAAAATATGAAAAAAGAGAAAATATGAAAAAAGAGAAAATATGAAAAAAGAGAAAATATGAAAAAAGAGAAAATATGAAAAAAGAGAAAGGAAAAAAATTAAAATAAAGCAAATGAAAGAACATAAAAAAATGTTAAAAATGTAAAAAATAAAAAAAGTAATGACAATAGTTCTATGCTTTATTCATAACTTTGAAAATTTTTATAATTTGACTCTGCTACGAATAACATTTTTTTTCTATCAAAGGAACTTTATTGGAATGTATCAAGATTAGCCCAACTAAAGAATTAGCTAACACAAAGTTTGTGTCTGATTGAAGATGAATAGGTTGGACCTAAATTACAACTAACCTAGTATTATTGAGAAACTTTTTAGCAAGCAACTCAATACTGATAACCAATAATTAACTAATTAACAATTATAATGAATACTAAGAACCAATTATTTTTATGTACCTGTGATCTAAAAATAGAGTAAATGTAGAAATCAATCAAAAGGTGATTTCAACTTTTAAAAAATACTTATCAATGAAACATAAAATACTTTAGGAAAAAAATAAATTACACAGCTCAAAGAAACAATAATTTTGATAATATTCAAGTTTTATTCTGTAAATTTAAAAAATCCACTGACTACCACAATTCAGTATGTGTTTTTCTGTTTAATGGTGTTTAATAGTCAAATTAAAAACTTGTAGAAATTCTTTAAATATTTTTACTCTCAAAATGTCTAATTTCAACATGAAAAAGACAACATGGAAGACATTTTCAATTATTGTTTGATTTTCTTAAGAGACACAAACAAAAAAAAAAAAATCAGCACAAAAGGTTTTGAAGTTGTCTTCAAATTTTAGCATTTGTGAAATTTAAGATTATAAATATGATAAACTATTAAAATTATTGTCTTTGAACCTTATGATAATAAAAGAATTTTTCTGCTTCATTCATAAATTTTTTTAAAATTTTTTTTATAAAAACTGAAATCACTTTCTGGTCAATAACAAATAAGAAATAACAGATTCCTAGTATTAAGACATAATTGTTAATTAGCTAATTATTTAATATCACTAATAACTCTCTTGCAAGTGAAACCAAAGCAACACAAGTTCAGGTCAAATTTTGTAAATACAAAGAGAAGACAAGCAATCATTCCTGGTTAGGTCACCTTGGAAAGGGGAATATCATCTAATGTTTTTAGAGGTATGAAACTACCAAAATACTCTGTTCAAAAAAATGATACAGCAGCCCAATTCCAAAACGAAATAAATAAATCGCAAGTCCAAACATGAAGATCCAGGGGCGGAAAGAAATGTTGAAATCACGAATCACAGGTTCAACGTCAAAAATCCCAATACACGTAAATTGTCAGAAATCCAACACATAATGTAACCAGTCACAAACCAATGGACATAGATAGAAAAATGAGCTTTCCCCAATTCGTGAAACACTTTTATTGAAGGAACAATTTTTTCATTGGTCGATGGTTGGAGAGGACAAACATATTAGCATATCAGAGAATGCATTTATGGCAACAGCTGCAACTGACTGGTTTCTATTTTGGTTATTTTAACTTTGGCATATCGTTGTTTAAAACCCTTGTTTTTTTGTCATATAGGAAAATCCAACATGGCGCGAAACAAAAAAATCTCATTAACATTTAAACACCTCATAGAATGTAAAGTTCTTAAAGAAAACCTATGCCAAAGTGTTTTCCCTGAATCCTTGATGACTTGGCTGTCCGAAAATGATAATATCAAGATGAAATAATGGAAACTGACCGTGAAAAATACAATTATCTTAACAGGTTTTCGATCAATTAGTAAACTTCTGGACCTTTTATTTATAGGATCCAGACGGCTATTTTTTTGCACATGGAATTATTCACTGGTAATTAATCTTCGATTTGGCTGTGGAAAATGTCACTCGGCGGTTAGCATTAAGAAATTATGCACAATTTTCTGAGAAAAATCCCCTTTTTTTAATGAAAAAATATTCATTTTCGCTTCAAAATAACATCATTCAAAATTCATTCCTTTCTCTTTCATTTGGCATGAACATCATTGAATAAAAAGAAAGGCTAAATGGACCGGCGATGGGAAATTTATATGGCGAAAAAAAAACAATGTTGTCTGCTAAGTGTTGTTGTCATCACCGGTCACGGGTGTTAAAAACAAAACAAAACTTATCAAGCCATTGTTCAAACATAGGTTATATGAAGCCCTAGTAATTGTGAACCCTTTTTATTCACCCTTTGCTTTTATCTGGGAGTGGTGGGTTTTATTAAACTTGTTCTAAGGTTTGCCGTCCGTTTATTGCTTGCTTTTGGCCTTTTTGACCTAGACGTCAAAGTCAATTAGGTTTATTTTCCCCTTATCACTATTTTTAGGAAAAAAAAAAAACTTTTGGTTTCTGGTGGTTAGGAATTGCAGATAAATCTCTTGCCTTTTACTAAAGATTTCCGTGGCCAAATTTTTTAACCCTTCCATAATTGAAAATTAACAATGGATTTTGTCGTTTTTTGAACCCCTTGTTGATTTCCTTCAAAACTCTCAATTTTATGCCTGAAATAGTTTGATTATGATCTAGGCTTTCTGATTTTCAAAAAAAAAAAAAAAAAAAAATGGTTAATTTCCCATTAATGGGGAAATTTTGTTTAGAACAAGAAAAAAATGAAAATTTTTCACTATTTTTTCACATTTTACCCACTGAAAAATTTTTGAGTCATTTACACCAGCTAATTTTACTTTTAAATGAAAGAATATATCTTTTGCTTTCAGAAAATACCTAGTTTCATGGGGTTCAGATCAAAAGTTTCCTTGATATTCGTTTAGGTGATGATAAAACAGTCATTTTAATATTTTACCCCTAAAAAGTATGAAAACCCATATTTTGAGAGAAAATAAGCTGTGACAAAATGACTTTTATATTTTTGTGATGATTTTCACTTGGGAAAGAAAATTTTTACCATAGAAACCTGAATAATTTAAGTTCAGTTACTGTCCTCAAACAGCTGTGACGTGCCCTTTTACTCCACATGAATAAACATCACTGATAAAACTTCCTCAGTGTTAATTCAAAACTAAGGTTGTTTGAGGTTTAAGTAAGGTAGTAGTAATTTAGGATGAACATACTTGCCTCCTATCAGTGATAGGAAATGTGTAGGCTTGTTTTTCGTGTACGTAAGAAATGATAATAAGAGTTACGTCCCTTGACTTTTCTCTGAACGGAAAAAAAAAAATCTTGTTCGTCTAAGGAAGATAACTTGCCGAACTTATTTGCAATCCCCCTCCTCCTACACCTTAATATATATATATATATATATATATATATATATATATCAAAGTATATAATTGGTATATACGGAATGAATTCCAATAACCAACAATTACTATTCTTAAAAGAGTGCTCAATACAAAGTAGAGCAGATATAATTATTTTTTATAAAAAAATTATAACATAAGTATGTTATAAAATCACTACAAAAATAGCCATTTTGTTTCAACACACTCTGTGTCTTATCAAGCGATGATGTTGAAAAGAGTGTGTTGAAACAAAATGGCTATTTTTGTAGTGATTTTATAACATACTTATGTTATAATTTTTATAAAAATATATATATATATATATATATATATATATATATATATATATATATATATATATATATATCTGTTCAATTCCCTTTGGAAAGAAAAGTGAATAAAAAAAAATCTTACTTTATTATTTCTGTCATGTTCATTTTTTTTTTTAATTCATGAAGTAAAACTGTATTAATACAAGATTTATTGCGTCACTGCATCAAACTATTTAATCAAATTTAATCCCTTTTTTTTTTTTTAAAGACAAGATGTTTTCCAGTTGTTCTGAACAGTTTTTATACATAGCAATGAAAATTGGACAATCTCATAACAGATGAAACTAAACCTAAAGCAGCTATGATGTGATTCTCCTAACAAATGAAAAATATTGAGAATTTCATGGACAGTGCAATACTGAATGATCTAAGGAGAAAAAAAAAAGTACTAAATAGTTGCTGCTGAAAGAGACAGATTAAATTTTTGGAACATATGAGGAAAGAAAGCTTGGAAAATTTAACTCACAAGGTACAGTGAAAGCAAGAAAAGCCTATCTGGCCAGTTTGCGAAAATGGAAGGAAAAACAAGCATAACAAAAAGAAGGTCATAAAGAAGTAAGTAATACTGAAAGCAATGAAAGATTGGAAGATGTGGAGAACCATGATCTTTCATGTCACAAAGCAACAAGGTACAGATTGGGAACTTGAAAATCTCTTTAAAATGAAAAGTAGACATATTGTTACATCCTATTTTTAAAACGTCTGTATACTTACATATCTGTAGTCCAAATCCATGAGGAGACTACACAGCTTCAATTCACTCTGGGTCTGTATTGTTTCATGAATGCTGAAAAGACAATAATTTGACACATTAAAGTCTCAAAATGCTGATATATATTTAATATATTTAAATATTACACAAACTGCCTGTTAAATTAGGCATGCAGACATAGTAACAAAAACCTTTCAATTCATAGTTTTCAAATGTTAAAGAAAGAAATGATTTTCAATATATAAGGTCAGATGAAAAAGTATTGGGACTGTTACTGTGGTAATGGAACTAAAGTACAGATTGACCATTAACTCTGTCATACTTCCACACTAATTATAACATTCTTGTTCACTTCCATTTGCTTGAAAGGAAAGTGTGTAGAGTAGGAACCTCCACCAATTCATGATACCTAAGGCTTAAAATGAATTTTTATAAATGAAAAAGCTTTCTTGAAGCTTTCATTGAAAACTAAAGGATTAAATTTACTATTTTCAATAAGCAAATAGTATATATATATATATATATATAATTATATTGATTGGAATCAATTTTTTCTTTTTGTGCTAAAAAGCTGATTAGTGCTCCTTTTTTTAGTAGTATTTCATCACAATGTAATTCTTTGTATTAAAAAATCTTCCAAAAATAAAATATACTTTTCTGAAACTTTATTTGAGGAATATTAGCTGATTTAAAGAATAATTAATCTGATTTGAAAAAAAAAATAATATTTACTAAGTTTTACTAAGTTTAAAATAACACAGAAATGTATTTTTAAAACAAAATAGTAGCTATATTTTTAACTGACATAGCCATGTTTTACATATTTGATGAGGCGATGACAGGTCATGTGATAATTGATGATTTACATTCTCCAAAGAGTTTGCTTTTAACTAATAAAATAAATTTTGAAATTAAATTTAATTTTTCAAAATTTCATGAAATTAAGTGGTGGGGTAACATATGTAAAAAAATATTTTTACTAAGATTTTCTAAAAAACAAAATTTCCAAAATAATTTTATTCATTTGTGAATAAGTCCTGAAAGTTTCATTAAAATCTAACAATTATTTCATTTTTGCAAGAATTTTCAAATCAATGTGATTTTATTGGAAAAAAAGGTGCTAAAACACCAATAGTAAATATTAGGCTAACCACTGAAGTGCTAGAAAGTGCTTGGGAATACCAGGTGCTGTAAGCTTAGAAATGTGGGTTGTGTGATGGATAATGGCTGGGAATTGGAAATTTTAGAACCGAGTTCCAATTGGATTTGTTATATTCACTTATGCACAAATAACCTTGGGAAAGCTATGAATCCACCTCGTCTCACCCCAACTATGGGTTAAATAAGATTTGCATCAGTAAATGATTATCTCTCAAAAATTCTTACAATCTAAAAATATTTTCTGGCTTTAAATAACCTAAAAATAAGCTGTAAAAATGAATCAATCAGACAATTAAAGATGGATGGTTCTCACTAACACCTAGAAAATTCATTTGTTTGAAGCCATTTTTAACAATTAATGAGAGAAGGCAATTGTATGCAGCTGACTATTTAGATATTTCTGAGTGTGTTTGGTGCCATGCACACAAATGGCACATCCATAATAAATATTTCAATCTGAGATGATGATTTTGATTAACATCCTTATCTTAAAGCACAAATTTTGGCTAGTTCACTCTCCCTGACCTCCATGAAGTGAATATTGAACCTGGCAACTTTTAAGATCTTTAAAAAGTTTAAATTAGTTGATATTACAACATCCACAGGACAGGATTCTAAAAAAGCAATTAGGACATGTTTAACTTTTATGTGTAACATTTTGCAAAAACAAGTGCTGTTGATAAGGAAGATAGCAGAAACTAACCTTGGGACTCCAATACACAAAACATGGGTGATGTTCTGCTTTTTAAATGTATCCATCATGAAGGAAATAGTTGATTTGGTAAACAGGTATTGCTGTGGTAAGAAAAGCAAGAAACAAGCCTCAAAAATACAGAATAAAACAAGATTTGTACAGTAATAATAATAATTCCAATATCTATAAATTCTATGCTTAGACACACACACACACACACAAGCAACGTAATGTAGCTTCTCCATGCCTTTTCTCTAATTATTTTCATGGTAATTGTTCTGAGGAACTTTCTTCTATAGTTCCTAGACTAAATGAATTTAAGTGCAGTACTAGATTGGTAGCAAAGTCTCATCACTTTACAATTGAAATAGCTAGATTTAACTGTAAGTTTTACACTAACAGTTTCTTTTCTCATACTTCTCACTTGTGGAACTCTCTTCTGGCTTCTTGCTTTCCAGTCAACTTTGACCTTCAAAAATTTAAATGCAATGTCAATCATTACATTCTGTCTCCTTAATTCTTGTTCTTTTATTGTTTTTTCTCCTTAATAGTGTTTTTTTTCCTCATATTCTCTAACACTCAGTAACCCCTTGCATCTTAGTGGCTTTATTGTCTTATTTGGGGGTGAAATGATTAAAAAAAATAATTTTTCTCCCTATTTGGAGAACTTCGTATAACCTTGGGATTATGGCCATATCACATCGAAAACCAGTTTTGTCCACTCATCAAAGTTAAGCAGTGTCAAGTCAGGTCATTACCTGAATGTGACAGCTTGGATATGTCAGTGATATAATGGATAATGGCTCAGGTTGGCTGGTTAGATTTTGTTTAATGGTGTGTCAACCCTGATGGGTCATTTTATACCAACCAGGTAAATACATACACTTTTCTTTTTTCCAATAGTTGGAGGGGCTCTATGTTTTTCAGCCAACTTTAATCAGCAAAAAATCCTGATTACTTTCCTCTGTTGTTGCTCCTTAGCAATATTCCCATTTCTAACTCTTTCACAGCCAGTAACACCAGCATTTCAGTGGCTTTACTGCTTTGTTTGGGGTGAACTCAATTTAAAGAAAGAAGCAAAAGGAGAAAAGAAAAAAGAAAATTACTTACTGAAAGGAAAACTGCATTTTTTTTTTTGTATAAAAGATTTTACAGAATAAGTCATTGTGGTGCATATAATGACAAATTGTTGTTTTGAATCACAGCTTGTAGATCTGCTTGGCAAGTCACTTTGACATGGTGTAATGGTTAGCAAGTTTGTCTTGCTAGATTAATTACAACTGATCCTCACTGCTTTGTACTTGCGGCTTTGTGCAACATCATAACTATGCTTAGAAAATCACAGTACCTCTACTAGCTGGAGGAATGTCATTGTCAAAACAAAGAAAGAGATAGAAACATAAAAACTGATCAGAAGTGGTGGTTGCATTTTTAACTGGTCTTCCCCACACAGCCATGTTAAACCAATAGAGTCCTGAAAGTGTGGTCAACTCCAGGATGATCTTTTGATGATTCTGTTGGCAGCAGAGTCATCGTTTACACAACAGGCAGCAGATGAAATATTTTGGCATCTGACAAATCTCCTCATTCAGCCGTCAATCACTTTTGTTTTAATCTGTTAAAAAATTCATAGTAGCTGAATCCCACAATGAAATAAACAAATCACAAGTCCAAACTCAAAGATCCAGGAACAGAAGGAGATGTTGAAATCACGAATCACAGATCTAATGTCAAAAATCCAACGCACAAGCCAACAGATGAGGTAGAAAAATAAAAATGACTAATAAAATATTAATAGAAAATAACTCTCCTACTTCGAGAACACCAACCGCTTTTATTGACGGAACAATTTTTTCATTGGTTGACGGTTGGAGAAGATACACAATATTAGCATATTCAAGAAGCATTTATGGCCACAGCTGTGACTGACTTGTTTCTATTTTGGTTATTTTGTCTTCGGCCTATTGCACAGAACCCACTTGCCCTTTTTCATGTTAAGTGACTTTCTCTTTCAGCATACTCTCTCCAATTGATCTCATGATCACACTCAAATTAACAACTACTATCTTCTCACCTGATGAATCACCTTCCAAATGGACACAAGACATATTTCCTCTAGGCTGAGTGTTGTTTTCTTTTGAAGGCATTTCAAGACATCTCTTATTTTGATCAGTCCTTTATCATTAGAGGACTCACTGTCAATATCACTTGTTGATGTGTTTGAACCAACAAAGGGGTACAGATCCTTCACATGGCGCAACATCACATCAATACAAATCATGCATAGGCTTCTAATCCCTGCAACACATCCTACTTGATATTGAGTCGTACATCAGTTTAGACGAGGTTTTACCCCCACACCGTCCCCTAACCCATATGTCAATCTTCCACAGTTTTGCTTTGGTGGAGGTGTTTTATCAATACTTAGTGCAGAGACTCTGTAACGGTAAATCCCTTTAGTGGGCACAGTGGAAAGTGACACATTATCTTTGGGTGCAATCTTGTGCCAATATACAGCTTCCATCACTGAGCTTTGTTTCCTTGCGGCAATTCACTTTATGCTTTGGTGGCAACATTCAATTATCCCGCTACCAGAGGGGACGTGCACACAGTGGAAATGGATATGGATTCCCCAACCCATCTAAAAACTCACTGAATAGATTACTATGGAAAGCAGTGTCATTGTTGGCGAGAAGGTCAGCAGGAGGCTTCCATTCCAAAAATAGGGCCTTTAAATGGTTGATGACGTTGACTGAATCTTGTCAGTGCAGTACATCTGATCTGGCATATTTGGGAAGGATATTAGAATAATCAAGAACCTTTACAGGCAGCAAACCGCCTGCATATGGATAGAAAATGAGTTCAGCAGATATACAGAAAAAAAAAAAAAAGATTACTGAACTGTTACGTGATATCTGTCCTCCAGTGAATGTTGGATGATCTCCTGAAAGATGAAGAGACTTGAAGTAACAGAAATGTGGTTCTACAGAAGGATGCTGAGGATACCTTTGACTGAATATATGAGCAACAACAAGGTTTTAGAGAAAATGGAAACAAAAAGGAAATTTATACTTAACATCAGGAAAAGACAGTTGAAATTTCTGAGGCACATAATGAGGAAGGAGGGCTTGGAAAATCAGCTTGAGGGACAGAGGAAAGCAAAGCATAACATACTTGATGAGTTTAAGTAAATAGATGGTAGAGCAGGGTTTAGGAGAAATAACGAAAAGATAAATTTATTTGTAGAAGGTAAAACGGCTTACTTCCTGAAATAAAATGTGCTTGTATGTGTCTCGCATGTAAAATATGTGAAAGAAAATATGGCCACTTCAAAAGCTGCAATTTAAGAACAACTTGATCTTAGAGCTCAAATTTGCAATATGAATTTATGGCCAATCAAATTTCTGAGCTTCAGCTACTCAATAAAATGAGCATGAATGAGAGAACATCAGAAAGGCTGTAGACGCTGACAAGTTGAATGGTTGTGTGTTATATGTGGAGTTTCACGATAGTCTCATAGATTGTGATCAAAAACAAGACAGAATACAACTGGTACTCCAAACAGCCATACTTTATTTGCTACATTATTAAAAGCTACAAAGGTTGGGAAATTGTGGAGAGTCATGATCGCCTACGTTTTGAGGGGTCACAGCACATAAAGAAGGGTAAAAAATGACAGGTCCTCAGTCTTTTTTTGTCGTTAGACTTACTTTTTCTAAGTCACAAAATTATTGCTTGTTTTTCTAGAAGCTTCTAAAAAATTTCATAATATTAAAATATGGCAAAAATACACTTACAGCAAATACTTTGTCTTTGCTCTGGGAGCAAAACAATTTTGTTGGTTGGTCAAGCAGTTCATCTGTAACTGACCTCACAAGAGTATGAGAACTACTGTTATGGTGTTTTCGTTCAGTTGGCATAAGTAGTAGAGCACATGTCTGGCACATTATCCGGTCAATAACTGAACATTCACGAAATATCTTCAGCCTAGAATAACAAAAAAGGACATTTAAAATATTTCTTTAGAATAATAATGATTTCAATGGTAGGCAGTTAAAAAATCCTTTCAAGCTGAATTAAATAAGGAAAAATAATTATAACATCTTTTATTATTTACTCTCAGCGTTTTGGGAGTTGCATGACACAAGGCTCAGTGGATAAAAGTGTTGAAGTAATCCTGTGACTTGACCCAAAGAGTTATGAGATCAACACATGGTCACAGCAGAGGTGAACAAAAACTTGGAAATCCAAGTTACTAAAGGGGAATAACTAAAACTGAGATATCCAAAAAAGGCATGGCATGTAGAACTAGAACAATCTCCCCTGTAGACTAAATAAAGGGTTTGGTTTGAAAGTCCAATGTGTATCATCTGAAGAATGCCAGAGAGTACAATGCTCGAAACATTGTGAATATGACAATAAAGATGAGGACAACAGTCCGAACAATGTAAATAGTTACAATGCCTCATCTCAGAAATATAGACTGTGAATATGACAATAAAGATGAGGACAACAGTCTGAACAATGTAAATAGTGTAAATAGTCACAATACCTCATCTAAAAAATATAGACATATCTTTTATTATCTCCCCTTTGAGAAGTTGTGCTGCCAGTACCAAAATCCAAGACAATATGAGGTTTACTACCGTGGTAGTGTTTAATAAAACTTTGAAAACATTTTGATACATGTGTACAAAAATACCAAATTAAAATTACTCTATATACATAGTTTTTGTATTACTGAAAATGCATAAATTTTACCCCCTCCTGAAAAAAAATCACATGTGGATAGTGTAATCAGTCATCAAAAATGCATGAATTTTAATCTTTTCAAAAGAAATTACCCGTGTATAGTGCAAACCCCTATTTTTCTGCATAAAATAGTGATCATAAAAACCCACACTATACTTGGGTACATACAGTAATTTTGTATCCCAGAAAGTCAGACAGAAACTAAATTACCTTTGCATGAATTTTGTGTGGGTGAAGCGTGGTTGAAACTGTTTGTTAATGACTTTCCTTGCTTCCAATCGAACTGCAGACACTTTCTCATCTTCCAATTGATAAAAATTGCACTCCTTTCGATCACGGCATGCAGAGCATGCATAGAATCTTTTTGTATTCTTTCCTTTTTCACCATAACGGGCAAACAGTAGAGTTGGGCCTGAAAATTAATAAAGGAAAAAAAAAATCATCAATGCCTCCAGAAAATCATTCTTTTATTTTTGTATATATTGGACATTGTTCTTGTAGCTAGGCTTTGGGAACAAAAATTGAAGAAGGTAGACCATATCTACTCTAGAAAACATTAATGGCCAACAAGATTTCTATAGCACAGTGGTTCTCTGGGCTGTTTTCGGAATTAAAATTTGTTCACGTCTCACCAAATTTTATGTGATAAAAAGTACATTTAAAAATACAAAAACAGAGGTTTAAAGGGAAATAACCTCAGATTTGATTACCATTGATAACTCTCTACTGCAATTTGTGGAGCTTAATTATTTTTAACACTTGATATAATGCAAAAATATCACAATGTTAAAATTGATCAATAATTATTTATAACTATTTATACTGTGACTCATACATGCAATTACAAGTAATCTATAATAATATTTTAAATTTTGAAATCATATTTATTTTGGCATATGAATTTTTGAAACTGTTTCTAAATCTTTGATTGTCTTTCAATCATTCCACCTCATCTGCTATCCTATTCTGCCACACCGTTTTGGAACCACTGCCCTGACTGTGCACTAGCTTTGTTTTTGGAGGTATTGAAAGTTACAAGCCAGTTTTTATCTCAATGAGTTGTTAGAACTTGGTCAGAAGAGAGATCAGTTTTCAGGCACTGGTCATCTAGATTTTGGGAGGTGCACCCATAAACAGTGGCATTATTTATATATATGTAATGGGTAATTAATGAGAGGGGACATTACTGCACATGCCGTTCATTTATGTATTGTGTGTCTGTCACATTCAAATCCATTATACATTAAAATTTTCTTAAAATTTGAATATTCATCTGTAGAAAATATTTGAATAGTTTAGAAGTCTTCTGAGGATGATTCAATGAGTGAAGCCAGATGGATTTTTTGAAATGGTTTCTAAATCTTTGTCTTTCAATCATTTCATCTCACCTGCTATCCTCTTCCACCTATGAGTCATGCCGAACCATTTGGGAACTATAGCATAATCAAGTTCTGCTTCAAGAGTTTCAGGTTTTATGGAATTGTCTCTTTTCATCAGCCCTGGTTCTTCAGTTTTCTTAAAGAAAGGAAGATCACCTGGAAAACCATATCTCCCTGCCAGCATGTTCTGATGCCCAATGAGTAATCGTTGATGCCAATTTACACCTGCTTGCCAAGATAACTAATGCTATACCACTTGACCAAAGTTAAATAGGGACACATTTAAACCAACATGGAATTACCATCCTCAATGTATAATATACTCTTTGAGAGCATGAATGGGATATGTAACTGGCATTGCAAAAAGAGTCTAAAACTAATGGAAGCCCTTATTATAAAAAATAAGAAACCATCCCTTAATGTTAATTATTACCATAGCTACAATGTACTGTCTGTATTTGAAAATTAAAACTATATCTACTTTTAGAAACTTTTATACCAAAATAATCCATTACTTCTTTAAGAAATTGCTTTGTTTACATTTGGATGCAAAAACTTTTTGAGAGGTCTATTACAAGAGAAGTTTTGTTTAAAGGCACTATTTCAGCCTGACCTGATCAGGTAAGTTCTTTGTAGCTCAGTCAGTTAGAGTGTGTCAGATCTAATGGCAGCTCCCTCTGACCAGGGAGATGCAGGTTCAAATCATACCAAATGGTAAAAAAATTTTTCTTTAATAAGATTTCTCAAACATTCAGGCTGGTAGGTGAAATAAATATGATGTTTAATAAATAAAACAGTGTTCCTACTCAAATAAGAGTATCTACTAAAAATAACATCTTTAAATATAATTTCGTACCACAAAAAATAATCCTTGAAAATAGCTAACAGTTTAGCTGAAAGCATACAGAAACAAACTTTTGGGTAATTTTTACAATGATGAGGCCCAGAAAAGAGCATACTTGTATGTAAACAAGAGGGACTATAATAAACAAAAAGTACCTTGTCAGTATTGCTTAGCAAAACATGTATTCAAAAGGGATTGATGTTCAAATACACTATTTATACTGTGCTTAAATATTTTACACACACACACGTGTGTGTGTAAAATATGTAAAAATCTATGACAGGATCTCAGAAATCTCTGAGAATGACTTCAGCTGTAACATAAAAGAAAATTGGAAAATATATCAAGATGACTGTTTCACTTTGTGGAATTAAAGTCTGGATAAACTAAAGACATTCCAAACATTCATTAATAATATAAATCCTAACATCCAATTAGCTATGGAGTACAGCAACAAAAAACTTCCCTTTTTAGACATATTAATAATAAAAACAAACACTAAACTTAGGTACCTCCACGAAATCGCTAAAAAAAAGAGCATAGCTTGATGAAAAAGACGCCAACCTTGCCGAAAACAAAATTTTATTGTCTAAATGCTTATGTTATTATTAAGAGGAAAGACCAAAGTTTTTTTTAATTATTTTAAAAAATTTTCCTTCTTTTTAGAACATTCTAAATTTTGATTAAAAAATCTTTTTCTATTTGTATCAGCGAACGAGTAAATAACATAGACAATTTTTAGCACTTTTTTTTTGACACACATTAATTTGAAAAATCGTGAAAAAATAGAAATAATTATCGGATGTTAATAAAACTTTCAGGAACTATTCACAGATGATCGAAATTATTATAAATATGTTTTTTTATGAAAGTCATGGTAGAAATATTTTTTTAAATATTTATTACCCCCCCATAACTAATTTTATGAAAACGCTAGAAATTGATCGATCGGTTTTAGTGATTACAATAATTAAAAGCACAGGGCTTTGAGGAATGCAAATCATGTGTTTTTTGTTTTTTATTGATACGCAGTACCTGAAAATCAGCTCTGAATTGTAACATACAAAACTCAATAAAACAAAGATATTATTTAATTTCAAATGCTTTTATTTGCTTTTTATGAATATGGACAATATTTTCTGAAAGCAAAAAAATTTTTTCGATGAAAAATGAATTTTTTAATACAATTATTTGTTATTTCATTAATTATAATAGATTTTACATTTAAGTTGTTAAAATATTATAAAATTAGTTAAAAGTCATTGGCTTTCATAAGTGTCCTTATGAGATAGATCTTTTTTTAGCAGCGTTGTAAATTGTATCATTTTGACTAATCAGAAGATCCCCAGTAATTAAGAAATGTAATTTTGTGCTTATAATCGAGCTGTAATTATAAAATACGGAAGACCAACCAGATTATAATTAAGTTGCGTTATTTGAGTTAAGCATTGTTCTCCGCTGTTAAGGCCTTTACTTTTTCGAAACACGTGTGGAGAAGTTAATTTGATTTTTCAATTTCAACTGAGAAGGGTACCTACAAGTATCAGTATCATCTTATGAAATTTATATGATCTTATTTTATATTAATCTCAGTTACGACATTTTTTCATAAATGAAAATCAAAATTAATAATAAAATGAATGCAAATACAAATAACAGTAGAATGTAATAAATGTACATAAAATTATAGTATTTTATGTACAATTCTGATAAAATTTCATAAGAAAGGTACCTATAAATTAATTAGATACCTTTCTTAAGAAATATGAAATTTAATGTCACTCTTAACAGTTTTATTTTAATTTCTTTACAATATATTTCCCATAAACGTAAAGGTGAAAGCTAAGTACAAAAAAAAAAAAAAATTAGACCGCTGAAAGTTTTTTTTGCTAAAAATAACGGGGTAAATAATTTGTTCAATGAAATGTAAATTATTTCACTTTTCTCCTTCCAGAGAACAAATTAGCCTCATGGAATTCGTAAATATATCATTCATCACATGTCAAGAGACGCAAAAGTTTATGACCTGCTTTGTTTTATTTTCAAATTACATCTTTTTGGCACAAAAAGCTAAGTTAAGTTTGGTTCAAAATATTTTAAATAAACATTATAATTTCTGATTTTCTTAAAATAAGTTTTGAAAAAAATGATAATTGATATTTAAAAAATTTCAAAGTCAGATTTCCAGTTTTTTTTAAAATCGAAAAAAAAAAATATATATATGGTCAATTTTGCTGACTCAAAAAAAACTAGATTTTTAACGAAAATTTCGGACGTGCTAGGAACGATTAAAAAATGGAAAAAAAAAATACCCCAAAATACTTTTTGACCTTTCCTCTTAATAATAACAAACATTTAGACGATAAAATTTTGTTTTCATCAAGTTTATGTCTTTTTCATCATGCTATGCTCTTTTTTTTAGCAATCTCGTGGAGGTACCTAAGTAAGCAAAATACTCTGTGGTGTATTTCAAACAGAAATTATATTGATCTGAATACATTTTTTTTCAGTAAAATTGATAAAAATCAGTCATTTTTGACACCTTTGTAAACAAAGCTAATTCTCAGTTTTAAAATCTTGTAAAAATAAAATATATATTTCTGAAATATTATTTGAGGAAAATTAGCAAATTTAAAGCTAAATTAATCTGAATTGAAACAAATATTACTTACTTATAGCATAAAATGTTGTATACAAACATTTCTTAACTATGGGGTCTTGTTTTTCTGATGTGTTAATTGATTTATTTAAATCTGAATGTGTTCATAGTCAAGTATAGTAGAGCAGACAATAAAATTTATTGGGAGGACAACCCTTAAAACACGTGACTTTTTAATAATAGATTTATCATTTGTACATCCATACTTAAGAAATTCTGCACATAATTACACATACAAAAACAAATCAAAATTCTTTTTAAAATATTCAGGGTCATCAAATTGTAATAAGCTTTACAATATATGGTTAGTAAATATAGTTTTACTTAATAACAATATTTTGTAAGAATTATCACATTGAAAATGAATATTAAAAGATTTAAAAACTTTACAAATTATTCAATCTAAAATTGTAAAGAATGAAAACAAATCTTGTCAAAATTCATTTTTTCTTCAGACAAAATTGGTTATAATATATATTATTCATAAAAGAAATTAAAAGCTTCTCTAATAAAATTATATCTTAGTTTTATTGAATTTTTTATTTTCTGATTCAGAACAGATTTTCAGTAAGATGGGGGTCTGATTTTGCAAAAAAAAATTTGGTGATTTAATTAATTTAAATTTGGTGAATTCTGCTTTGAACTAATATAGTCACTAAAAAAAAATTATCATATTGAATTTTTCAAGTTTTCCATAAAATTAAGTAATGGTCTGAAACACATGTAAAAATATTTTTACCAGGATTTGCTTAAAAAAATTTCAGAAATAATTTCATTCATCTGTAAAAAATTTCAATAAAATGTTTGCGTTTTCGTGGAGGTACCTACATAAAAGCAATTAAAAGCCTTTTTAATTAAATAATGTATTAATTTATTGAAGATTTTTATTTTACAAATCAGAGCAGATTTTCTGTAACTAGGGCCCTGTTTGTTAAAAAAAAAAAAAGATTTATTATCCAAAGACTTTTCCATGGAACAGAAAATAAAAAAAAAATTAAATATTTTTTTTGTCATGATTTTCTAAGAAAGAAACTTTTAAAAAAGGCTTCTATTTATTTGTGAATTAATCCTGAAAGTTTCATTATTAAAATCTGATAATTTATGTGATTATCCTTTTAATTGCACTGCTTACATTCATCACTTCACGTATTGTTCATTTCAAACCAAGTTTTTTTTTTTTTTATGTCTGGTGTTCAACGCGTTGCCAATCAACAGGTTTCTGAAGGCATCACTATTTTGAAGATTGAAGCACAGTTTTAACAATATTGATAATTGCATCGACTGGTGCCGTAACTATGGTTTGCTAGCAGTCAGTATGGAATGCATTGCTTGCAACAGCCGTTGTAAGGAACAAACCTATTCGCAATCGGTAAACTAAACAACAGGATCAGGATAAAGCTTTGAGGGTGCGAAAGCGTAATAGCTCCAAGTTTTGTAGGGCCATTTTTTTTCATCATGTATGCTCATTTTTTAGTTAATCATTCTTTATTAACTTTTTTAATTTGAAGATAAATTTTGTTAGGTAAGTAAGAATATGCTTTTTAGTTTTAATCAAATGTATATTTTTACTTTTAGGGATAATAATTTATTTTTACTCAGAATTTCATAGCAAGATAAAAATCTTCGTTTTAACATTTAGAAAATTAAACGGTATTCGTGATCTGGGGTGTTTAATCGATAGTAATACGTAAACAAATTACACAGTAATTTGAAAAGAATTATTTCTTCGGCAGGTTTTCGGAAGTCCGTGATGGTACCTACAGGGTGACCCGAAAGTATTGTCACCCCCCACTACGAAAAAGTAATGAAAGCAATAGAACATTAATACAAAGCACATGTACTGGATTCATTTTATTCACTTTCATTGACGTTGTCACACATCGAGAAGGTCTGTATGAACACCTTCATTTTCGTGGCACAAAAAAATGGGTAAAAAATTGCAGATTAGGACTCAGAAACTAGATCGTTAAAATAGAAAATTATATTATGTCGGAGTGACAAGACTTTTTGGACTACCCTATAAACTACCACAAAACGTAGATCATTATAGTTAGAATTCTTTGTTAATAGTAATCACATCTAAATCCATAACAAATATTCAGATTCGAATGTGATTTAAGTTTTTTAGCTGATAATTTAACTAAATAATAAAGTATTTTTTGCAGTACATCATGCCTAACCACGTGGCCGGAAACTTTGAAGGTAATTTAACATTAGAAATCATAAGTAGGTTCCATAACCGAGTTAAACAAAGTCACGCATACAAATTTGAAAATAGTTCTTTTTTTTTTCTTTCGTTCTAGTGACTTACCGTGTGGACAAGAAGGGACTTTACTTGGATCTACATCGAAGATAACATCCACGTTGTTTACGTTAGCAGCCATGTTAGCACGGAAAAGGAATAAGGCTTAACTGCAGCTACAAAAAGACGGTCATCATTCGTGGGTACCTCAAAGGGTTAACTTTTACACCCTCCTCAGATACATAAAAACTGTTAAGTAAAATTAGTTTATTGGTTTTTCTGCTAATATAAGATTATCTGTCAGCTAGAATAAAATATGATAGTTTTTATGTGATATATATATATATAAAACAATATCTGATAGATTATTGTTTGTTTTTCTCCTAAAGATATTAACCCCAGAAACCTGCTTTTATCATAGATTCATGAAAATAAATATTATTATTACTTTAGACACGCACACAAAAATTTATATATAAATAAAACATAAATTGTAAAGTAAATAAGTAAGTATCGCGACAGACATCCTAAAAAATGAAAATAATATTTTAAATAATTTAATGTCTTATTTATTTCCATAAAAATACATAAAACAATTATACTGTCACTTTGCCGTGTCCATAAAAATAAGTAAAAATTAATTATAATGTCAAAAGTAATTATAATAAAATAATTATAACAGTTATACCTATCATCATTTCACTTTTTCTAAACCAATGAGAATCGACACCACTTTTTTCTCTACACACACGCACAGGTAACATTCTCACTATCGGACAAGCAGTCGACACGGACAGGCCGTCAACATATGCGTCAACGAAAATTTCGGTTCGTTTCACTTTTTCAGGCCATAATAGTAACATTTATCATTTAGCACTAAACAAAAAACCGCGGTAAGACCCCCCAAAAAAAAACATGACAGAAAGACTATACTTATTCTTTATCATATTATTCTGTCGGATTCCATCTATATTTGATATACATTTGGCCCCAAACTCAAAATTTTACTCAGTATTACTGTCTCTTGTTTCTCTAACACCACACAACAACCAGATAATAAATAATACTTGTTTTGTTGTTCCCAAGTCTTGTAGTTTTTACGAGTATATATATATATATATATATATATATATATATATATATATATATATATATATATATATATGAAGAAATATAGTCTTAAGATGTGCTATATTTATGGGATAAAATGCTCAATATCAGAGATAGAGCGTGTAAATATAGTGAACATAGAAGTCAACACTCCTAGGTGACAGTCAAGACTAACGTTTTCTATATTTTAGATGCAATCCTCAGGCCACCTGAGGATTGCATCTAGCATGAAACAGACTGTCGCCTGTAAGTGTTTATGTTCACATATATATATATATATATATATATATATATATATATATATATATATATATATACGCACGCACACACACACACATATATATATAGTGGGTTTTGTTTTTAAATGTTTCTAGTTTTCTATTGGCCGAAAAACATTTCGCATCAAGTGTGAAATTTCATGAGTTTTGTTTTGGATCCGCTTTTGCCTGTGTGTTACTGTTAAGCAAAGTTTGTAAATTCGAGTCTTTTTAATTTCTAACAAAATCAATGTGTCAGTGCTTAGCATTTGAAATTTTAAATCTAGATCTTGCTTTGTTCACTACTTATATATATATATATATATATATATGTTTACACACACACACACATACACAAATATATATATATATATATATATATATATATATATATATATATATATATGTGTGTGTGTGTGTTTGCTCAGAATTATAACTACCCTACAAAAGTAAATTTAAAAGATAATACCCTAAAAATCTAATCCATATTAAAAGAAAATAAATTTCCGTATGTAAGTGAAGTTTTTAGGCATTTTTAAAATATTGGCACTGTTACAAGTTACAACAATATCAATAATGAAGATGATGATTGTAAGGACTTCTGGTCCCACTAGAGAATGCTGGGACAGATCCAGTGGGCAGTTTAAATAAATGAGTTGTTAAGTTTACCACGTGTCGTGTCGTCTTTGTGTTGCTTCGACTTTTCAGCGGTTTGTCTCATATATCTTTCTACCCTAAGCCCAGTGGAACGGACACGTTTGCTCTTTGAATCGCCATTGCAGGCGAAAAATGTAATAAAAATATAAAAAAAAAAATTAAATTTCTTAAAAATCCAATATTTGTCCTACACATGTGTTTCGAAGTCAGTTAGTAAAGTTAAGGAATAATCAACTGAATTTTGAAAATGTAATGTTTAGTTTTTGCTTAAAACGTAATGAAAATAACGTTCATTTACGCACGCCCCGGGAAGAGAAATAATACAAAAACAGTTTTTGAATAACAAACAATATTTTGATTTATATGGCATAAAAGATACAATGCATTATGCTGAAATGAGTAAAGATTTGTGAGTGAAATCTTGATGATGTTTTGTTATTTTAATTGTGTGTAAACTCTTATTTTTGGTGTTTGGAGTTATGGTGCGTGAGTTTACTTGAAGAAATATTTGTTGTAATTGTGGTGATGTAAGTTTTCCAGAGTCAGTGAAAAAATAATTCTATTTATGAGATAATTAAACAGTGTGGAATATAAATTTCCAGCGTAAATTGGGGAAAAAAACTGAATTGTTGTCTTTCTTTGACCGTAATGTTGTCAAAAAGTAAATACATTGTGGATGAAATAATGTTTCGTAATTGAGAACTTTGTTGTGTAATGATAATGTTCTGTGGTTGAGAACTTTGATGTTAATTCACTTACAGGAACGAACGGAAGCTGCTGTGTGACAGACTTGAGTGAGTGAATTCTGAAAGTTTTGTTTTTATGTTATCAAAGTAACTTTAAAACTTCAGATAGTTGAGCGTCATAGATTCGTTTGACAACTTGATTCTCACTGAAGTTGAATAACTAGATGTTAATTCACTTGCAAGAATGAACGAAAGCCGCTGTGTGAATGACTTGAGTGAGTGAATGTTCTGGAAGACTGAGATTATGTTAATGGGCAACTTTTAGTCTCAGAATGTGTGACGTAATTTTTAGTAGGCGATTGCGTTGCTGTCATGATGTTCACTGGCGGGATGTGCTGGCGTATCATATTTATTTGTTAATCACGTGATAGGCTCGAGAACACGTTTTCTTAATTTAGGCGGTTCTCTGGTTTGAACACTTATGCGTAGGCGTAAATATGACCTTGGTATTTATTAACCAATCAGAAAAGAGCTATTGTTGTACCTTTAGCTTGGAGCATAAAAGTGTTTAGCTTGCACAAGATTTAGAACTTGCAAGTGAAGATACACAAAATGCAATTTTAATATTTATTGTTCAATCAGGACGTTGCCAAATAACTGCATTATGGAAATTAGGTGTGATACACTGAAATGTAGATGTTAGATTCTACAAGACCAACTGTAATCCCTCTCTTAAAAACGTGAGGTGGCGTGGTAGTTTGTGTTTTAGTGTTTCTGAATATATTTTGCTCTACATCTCAGACTTTGGGGAATTTTGTATTCTGATATTTTGAGCGCCTTTTTATTACACCTTTTAAGCGCGTATTTTCAGACTACTTTTACAATATATCATCTTTTATTTTATATTATACTTTAAATTGATCTATCTTCTATTTATATGATTTAGGGCTATAATCTAATTATAATATGATGTAGGTTTATACTATAGATTTATCTTTTATCTATTTATGATATGATGTAAAGCTATATACTCTCTACGTATATTCTGTCTACTTATGATATGGCTTAGGTCTATGCAATCTATTATTTTGTATCTATTATATATCGTACGTCTATACTATCTATCATCTATCTATGATATGACGTAGGTCTACACTATTTATTGTCTATTTATGATATAACGTAGATCTATACTAGCTATTTATTTTCTGCGTATGATATGATGTAGGTCTATACATTTTATATTTTATTTATGGTATGACGTAGTACAATATTATCTATTTTTCAATATCACGAAGGTTTATATTATCTATTTATTTTCCATCTACTTATGATATACTGTAAGACTATACTATCTATTCATTTTCTATTTATGATATGACGTAGGTTGATACTAATCTATCTTTTAATAAATTCACACCAAGCAAGGTGATAACGCCACTAAGATGCAAGAGGCTACTGAAAGTGAAAGAGGAGGAAAAGTCTCTAGAAACCCAATAATAATTTTAATTTCAGTGTTTATTTAGAGACGTTTGAAGTATAGATTTGAAGTAAACTTTAGAAGGAACGGCAGACCCAATCCTAAGCAGTAAACAAGGGTTAAAAGTCTATTCCTGTTTAAAAGATCAAGGAGGAGTTTGAAGTAGGCGATAGGTCAACCTATCTACTAATATTGCTTATCTTCTATCTATTTATATGAGTCTATACTATTTATCTTCTATTTATGATATGATGTATGATAATACTATCTATTTATATTTAATTTATGATATGACGTAGGTCTATACTATCTGTTAATCTTCTGTTTATGATATGACGTAGAGCTATACTATCTATTTATCTTCTATTTATGTTATGACGTATGTCTATACTATCTATTTACATTCAGTTTATATGACGTGGGCATACACTATTTATCATCTTTTGATTATATGATGTAGATCTATACTATTTATTTACATTCAGTTTATATGACTTGGGCATACACTATTTATTTTCTATTGATTATATGATGTAGATCTATACTGTCTATTTACATTCAGTTTATGATATGAGGTTTGTCTATAGTATCTATTTATCTTCTATTTATGATATGACGTAAGTCTATACAATCTGTTTATATTCAATTTATGATATGACGTGTTTATACTATCTATTTATCTTCTATTTATGATATGATATAGGTCTATAGTATCTATGTATCTTCTACGTAAGATATGACGTATGTCTATACTATCTATCTTCTATTTATAATATGACGTAGGTCTCTAGCATCTGTTCATATTCTATTTATGTTATGAAGGGGTTCTATACTAACTATCTTCTATTTATGAGATAGCATAGGTCTATGCTATTTACATTCATTTTATGATATGACGTGGGTTTATACACTATCTTCTATTTATGATATTATGTTTGTCTATATTATCTATTTATACTGTATTTATGGTATGGCGTAGTTCTATACAATCATATTCTGTTTATGATATGATATGGTTCTACACTATGTATGTATCTTCTATTTATATGACGTAGGTCTACACTATCTATTTATGATATGACGTTTGTCTTTACTATTTTTTTCTTCTATTTATGCTATGACGTCGGTCTATTACTTTGAATTAGGTATCAAATTGGCGAGTATACAACTCATCTGGCGTGAAATGTTCTATTTCTATGTGAACAATGCTGACTGTCTATGAATGAGACGTTGCGTATGTATTGTGAGTGTAGACACCGTTTTATAAAAGACTAGCAACATGGCCCGGCGTTGCCCGTGCTTAATTCAAAAATCGTACGACTCATACAGCAATCGCTATCACTTGACTTAAAATATTTTTGCCCTTCCTTGCCTTTAAAGGAGTGCCCTTTGCCGTTCTGATGTTACTACAGCCTTACTTCTTGCCTATCTCATACTGCGAATTTTTTCTAAGCTCTAAACTAAACATTAAATCTGTTACGAAAAAAGAACTAAGCAAAATGAACACAAAACGATCAGCTTTTAAAAAGGACTCATAACTGGAAGAACCGAATGAAAAAAAATGTTAACAACAAATACTTTTTCACATCCAACCCAGTTCTGCGGAATCAGAATCAACGTTGAGTTTAAGCAAGCGAATGAGCCAATTGGAGTAAAGTGCCATGCAGATTTAAATTTTTCCCACTTGTGACGAATGCAGCTATCGATTTTTTTTTTTTGCATGCTAGCATGCTAGTTAACATTCGTATCAGTCAGCTATTGGCTCTCATGCTGGCCAATAGAATCTTCCTGACTATTCGTGGCAGCCAGCTATAGGCTCTCACTCTGGCCAGTAGAAAATGGCCGCAAACTACATGAAAACTGCCGTAGAAGCATGAAAAAATCGATTATTTCCACTAGCGATGGAAGTTGGGAAATGCAAAGTCAGTCTTGGCCTTCGCGTTAACTTGGAGCATGTGCATGTAAATTTTGGTGCAAATCCGTCGAAAATTGCGGCTGTGCATTCGTTACACACACATCCTGCCTTATATATATATATATATATATATATATATATATATATATATATATATATATGTATATGCATATGTATATATATTGTATTGAGCGCTTTTTATTATTTTAGCTGTTGGTAGGGAGAGCTTTACATTTGATTGTGGTAGATCCTATTTTCAGTACCCTAATTATTTTATTAGACGCTTTTGCCAGTACCCTAATTATTTTATATTCAATGTTTTAGGTTTTCTTTTTTTAAGCATTTCACCCCAAGCAAGTCAGAAGTGCCATTATCACACATGGGGTTATGGAGAGTGAAAATGAGAGAAAAGTGTGGGTGCAGGGGGGATTGAAGAAAGGAAAAAAGAACAGGTATCAACGCAACAAAATATGGTGACTGATGTTGCATTTAGGTTTTTGATGATTGTAGTTATCAGGGAAGCAAGTGAGAGGAATGGAGTTCCAATATGGAGAAGTGCGAGGAAATAAACTGTTAGAAGGGCGGTTACATTTAACTATTTCAACAGTAAAAGTTGGGACCTAGATGCCAATCTAGTAGTACACTTAAATTCATGTAGTCAGGGCACCAGGGGAAAAATGCTCACCAGTGCAGTAGCCATGAAAATATTTGTAGAAAAGACAGAGGGAAGCCACATCACGTCTGTGAGAAAGCGGCTGAAGTCAAGAAGCTAATTCAGTACCGATTACATTACAGATCCTAATTTAGATTTTTTTGAGAATATTGCAGTAAGGGAAGGTAGGGGAGAATTTTATGGATAAAACTTTAACTGCGCAACCAGTAATAAAAATCACAGAAATGCAATCTATGTTGTTATTCATTTAAACACCCTCATCATTTAATAGTAATAAAAAATATATATATATATAATATATTTAAAGTAATAATAATAGTAATAAAAGTAATAGATAGATACACACATATACAATAGACACATACATATATAAACTTACATAGTTACAAACCTAATATATATTTTTCAGTGTTTGATGCAAAATAAATGTCTATTTTTAAGACTATATAAACTTATTTTTATGATGACATTTAAGTATAATTTCATTTCTCTGGTACAATAACTGGCTTGTATTTTTGTACTTAATTATTTTATTTTTTCTTCCAAGCATAGTTTGCATATATATATATATATATATATATATATATATATATATATATATATATATATATGAATTAAGATCAAATATAGATAGGAATGATAGGATAAGTGACAAATAGGAAATCTTTATAAATCTGACATGCTTCGCTTTTATTAACAGTTGAGATGTGGAGGCTTATTTTCCACGAGGGTTGGCCAGGTGAAGGTGAGCGGGGGAGGGGGAGGACGTCCCTCTACCCCGGAGTTGCTTGGTGGAAGAAATCGGCTGTAGTTATATCGGCTGCAGTTAGCGTCGTAGCCGGTTGGCAATATCTTTTGGTTGATGACTAAAAATTAACTTCCGCATTTTGACTGTACACATGGGTTTCATTTGGACACTATGTGTATTTAAAGTAGTTTCCGGTTATTATTTTTAGTTAGGAAGTCTTGTGTATGTTTATGTTTCATTTGTTTTACTTTTTGTGCATCGTTCTCTGAAAAAAAAAAACGCTGAGTCACTGGAAGTTAACGGCATTCGGACGTTTCAGTAGCCGGCAGTAACTTCCGGCTGGGTGCGATACCATTACCCGTGCTTTCAAATTGATTTCGTGCAAAAACAATTGTGTTTTCCAATTTTTGGCGCTGTCAGAACCACCGACGGGTAATTTTACGTAGTCCTGTGAAGTTTTGTTGAAATCGGTTGAAAAATGTAGGAAATACGATCCCATATATAAACGAACAGACACACACACACACAATCTGCGTTTTATAATAAGTAAGATTATGCGAAAACAAGACTCTCTGTCCTTTTACATTATCTATGAACGAAAACAATTCCATCCAATGAGGTGCTCGGGTAGGACTATTTTGATAAGTCTTGTTTCTCAAGCAGATTATGCCGACGTTGTGTCTGGCTCATAGTAATAGAAAATGTTCTGGAAAAAATACGGAGGGAGATAAAAACCGCCTTATCTCTGGATTATTTTTAAGCAATCAGAAGAATGAAATTTGAAAACCACGATAATTTTAAAAGATAGCTTTGTGAGCCTATCGCTTGAATATATTAGAGGGTGGCCATCAGTTTCAAATTCCTGTTCACCGTGATACGTTTCGAAGTGGGTAGTCAGAAAGATGTAAAAATTCCGGGCAACATATGAAGCCAATTTGGAACAGTGAAACGAACCCAAGTTTTCATCGATGATACAAGACAGCAATCACGCTGCTACTACAATTCTTCAATTCTTTACCGACTACTACAAGTTTATCATAACGACATTCATTAAGCACTCCTTCCATCCAACTACTGACGCTTCCGCTACTATATTGACCTAGCAACCCCGAGCAGGTCAGTAAATTGAGAAAATATTGTGAATTTCACTGTCACTCTACAAAGGACCATTTAAATTTTAGCAATTTATGTAAGTCCACAATTTCTTATGAATATTTTTCTCAATTTAGCTTAATTTTATTAGGCGTTAAAAAGAATATTTTGAGCAAGCCACTACACGCTTCTTTTTAACGCATAAATTATTATGAATAAACAAATTCTTTCTGCTTCAATTTCATACTAAGAGTCGTTTTTCATTGTACGTCTAAAGAGATAATTCATAGGAACAATCCACCTAGTTTTCCTTACATTAGTCACGCTTCACTGGGTATCAATTGCCGAAAAAGTAAAGAAAGACGAATATAAATGTTGACCTTGACCTGCAGCTGATTTATGAGATGTAATTTGCCGGCGTGACGTCAAAGCGAAGAATTCCTACTAGAAATACGGAGCATGCTATCTACTTAGGTTTAGTCCTGGCGATATCGTCCTTAAGAAATTGGACACCGAGCGTCAATGGTTAAAGCCAGTGACAGTATTGAGCTAAGGTTGCACCTCTTTGCCTTTTGGAGCAGACATCGGATAGCGTACAATCTAGTCGAAACCGGAAACATATTCGCCTGTAGGACATCTAATCTTCTGCGCGCTATGACATTCAAACAGTACAATACTATTAAGTAGGGCCGGTGCATAAAACCCTCGAACCCCCGATCGGGGCAGGCAAGCCTGATTGAGGTCTCTGGCCATTGCTTTGTGATACTCGCAATCTTATCAAGATATACCTTTTTTTTCTACCGACATTTAGATATGATACAAATTAAACTATTAAAGGATGAAATTTTTTGCTGGTTTTGACGTCATTCTGAGTTCTTTTGTTTTCGTTCAAAACATCTCCAAAGCGTTTGATAGGGTGTGGCATGCCGGCCTTCTTCGTAAGCTCCAGGGTCGATTATTTGATCTAATACAATCATTCCTGTCAAACCGTGAATTGAAGGTCGTTCTCAACGGATTCTCCTCCAGTTCCCATCCCACGAACGCAGGTGTTCCTCAAGGCTCCATTCTTGGCCCCACTCTATTCCTTATTTTCATCAACGACCTTCCTGACACCATAGATTCCCAAGTTGGCATCTACGCGGACGACACTACAATTTACTCCTGTCGCAAAAACAAATCTAGTGTCGGTGACAAAACTAACCTGGCCATGCGTCTTGAAATGGGCCTCCAATCGGTTGTTAATTGGGGCGAGAATTGGCTGGTCAACTTTAACACCTCAAAAACTAAACTACTCCCTATTAATCACCATAGAGATCCCCCCCATTAGAATGTCTGATAGTCAACTTCTTGAGAGCAACTCCCTGCGCCTGCTCGGTCTCACGTTGACTGCTGACCTGAGATGGAACAAATACATTGAGTCAATTGCTTCTTCCACCGCGAGGAAAGTTGGTTCTCTGTGCCGCGCCAGGAAATTTTTCTCCCCGGAATCGATACTTCAAATATACAAATCAACAATTCGCCCTTGCATGGAGTATTGCTGCCATATATGGTCTGGGGCACCTTCTGTTTACCTCGGAGTTCTTGACAAGATCCAGAGACGGATATGTAATATAATTGGCCCTGATCTGGCGTCTCGTCTACAGTCACTCTCTCACAGACGCGCAGTCGCCTCTCTCTGTCTTTTCTACAAATACTTTCATGGTAATTGCTCCGCTGAGCTGCTTTCACTGGTTCCCAGACTTCCTGAATTCAAGCGCCCTACGAGGCAGGCATCCCGCTTACACCGTAGAAACTTTTAAATGTAGCCGTCTCTTCTACTCCAATAGCTTCATACCTCACACCTCTCGCCTGTGGAACATCCTTCCCAATTACTGTTTCCCTGAGAGCTATAATCTCCAACTATTCAAATGTAATGTCAATCGACATCTCTAGTTACCTTGACCTATCCACTATCCCTCTCCTCATCCTTTCTTCTATCACTTCTATCTGCTCTCGTTCCAAATCTTCTGCAACCCCCTGCATCCTAGTGGCTTCACACCTTGCTCGGGGCGTAATGCTTAAAAAAAAAAAAAAAAAAATCCGTGAATTTGTTTTGCTTATGCGAAGTCTAGAAAAAACATTATATAAAATTCACTGTTTTATTTTTAAATTCATAATGTTGAATGTATTAAAATTATTCAACTTTTTAGCAAGAATAATCTCAAGTTGATCTTAAAAATTGCCGCAAAACATCGTTTATTTATTCAAGATGGGATGATATATTATGACATGTCTCTAAGTTGTATTTAGATACATTGTATTTATTTTCAATTTTTCTACTTGAATTATCTACGTACATTGTATTTGATCTATTACTGTACTGTAATTAGAGTAGAATAAAATTTGTATTTTGTATGAATGCTACTTTATAAAAATTGAGATGTAGTAGAGTGGGGAGCCCCGTATCATAGATTTGAGGGTATCATAGATTGGGGGTCACGAGACCCTTGCACTGGCCATGTTCCGTACTACCTGCCGAGCCATCGACGGCTAAACCAGTTCCTCCATCAGACTTTTCTGGTGAGGAGGGTGACTAGACACCCAGTAGGATAAAAAAAACTTTTCAAAGACTAGATGAACCTTCTTGTAGTCTCAATAGCCATTTAGCATTATGGGGTAGACTGGGCTCCATAGCTATGGATGCGGCCAGTGCTGTGATGAAAGAACATTGCTGGGGATCGTGTTCTAAACTAAAATTATTGGATGGCTCCCCTGGCGGAATCAAGGGCTACATATCCGTGACCAAGGTGAGCTTTCAAGTTGGAGGACATCGACTGTGGTTCAACCTGGAGAGGGATGAGTTTCGCCAGGTCAACTTGCCCGAGATACTCTATAGATGAATGAATACTTATCCGATTTTTAAATCATACCACTTTAGAAGACGAGTACTAGCTTCGATCCTTATGTATTCTCGTAAATTGGGTGCGCTTAAATCGATTTCATTTTTAATCAATTCAACTCAGGCAAGGCGACAACGCCACTAAGAAGAAAGGGGCTACTGAGAGTGAAAGAGAATGGACAGATTTGAGAAGGAACAGGAAAAACAATCCTAATCAGGAAACAAGAGAATAACCTCTAATCTTGTTCGAAAGATCGGGGAGGTGTATGAACCGGGCGATAGGCGAATCTGTTTACGCCTATTGTTTAAGAAAACGTGTAATGCTTATTGGAATACGTTTCTGTTGTAGCATACCTACGGACGATAATGGCTATGTCCCCATTCACATAAATACAGTAGTAAATACTGTATGTTGATCTGCAATTGGAGATTCGTCTCCAGCTGTGCTGGTCAAACTCTCTGCATCCGGACAGAGGGGATCCCTAGACGAAGGGCAGAGTCTCGTCTCGGGAAACAGCTATCCGACCCCGTTTTATACGTGGTCTACGGGGAATTTTTGGCCGAGCTTACGGGCTCGGATATGCCACATTAAATTCGGCCTTGTGCCACATCTAACTATGTGGGAGGTTGGTAGATATCCTACAGTTGGAGATTCATTGTGGAATTCACTTGACTCACTTCTAGCAGTTGACTACTTCTATGCGCCACTGGCGAATCTTATATATGTTGTTTTTGTTCCAAGTATTACCATTGTCAACCTTCGTTTGTTTATTCTGTTCCGCAACCTTCCATAGGTTACAATAGTTTCCCACTTTAATGTGTTGGCTGCTTCTATAATTAATGTAAGAGGTTTCCACGACAAAATTTTACATGAAATAATGGTGGTGAAAAGATACATGTACAAAATCACAGAGGCCGATTGATTTGCAATGCAAGATAACATTTATTTTACAAAAATGAAAAAGGAAAGTTGAAGAGTTTCTTTTCTTAGAAATTAATTGAATACACAACGAAAATTGTTAATGAATGTATTTGTGTGTGACTTGCCTGTCTAGGTGTGATTGTGTGTCAATCGTCCACAGACCTTCTTGGTGTGAAAAGTTAATAGCAAGGAATTAAAAACAGAAGAAGAGCGTTACTTAATGGGTTCGCCTGTTTTTATACCTTCCGTGATGTTACTGATAATATGTTTATTAAGGCACTGCACCACGAACAGAAGTCGTTTTAGGCGAATTTAAAAGCTAGTCGCACCTATTTTCAGACCGTATTCTTGACTTATTTCTTATGTCAACGACACCATTTTCCTGTTATTATAAAACAATGAATGCAACGATGGTGATTTTTTGCGGTTACCAAGATCTGGACTAATCCAACTAGACACCAATTTTCATGTAAACTTTCCTAGCATTAAGCGTCACTTGCGGCCATATCACGTTGAAACACCGGTTCTCGTACGATCACGAAAGTTAAGCAACATCGAGTCTGGTCACTAACTAGATAGGTAACCATTTGTGAATAACAGGTGCTGTAAGCTTGGATGTGCGGGGGGGAGTAATGGATAACGGCTCGGAATTCGAAATTGGTTAGCCAAGTTCCAATTCCAGTCGGGTTCGTTATATTCACTTACGCGCCAATACCTTTGGAAATGTATGAATCCACCTCTTCTCATCCCCAGCTATGGATTAAATAGTAGGAATTGTATCAGTAAACCATTATTATTATCTCCAAAAAGTTCTTACTCTAAAACTATTTTTTTTTGTCTTTAAATAATCTGCAAAGGGTTTATAGGACGAAAAATAAAACCAAATCAACCAAAACGCTGCAATAACAATCATAAGTATGAATGTAGGTCATTATTTCAATAAGTAAGGGGGTACAAATTTAGAATCTCTTTCTCTGTCTGACCATTTTATCATATGTCGCTCCACGAACGTAGTTGTTGACAAAGACTTTTTGTTTCTATTAATTACTTTATTATTTTATTTTATTTTTTTCCAGTGCAACCAACTTAATTTCAATGGGAAAATATATCATAATAACTTATTTTGCCTTAATAACGACAAATAATTACAAGCGCTGTTATGAGACTAAATGATGATATTCATGACAAAATATATTATTTAAAGAGAAAATCATCATCATCATCATCATCATCAGTCCCATGCTCGGGTGCGTTTCTAGGGTCGCTGCCCAACTGAGCACCTAGCCATCTCTTTCCATCTGTTTCGGTTGCGTGCCAGTGTCTGAGTCTCTGTGAATGATTTTTCAGTCTACTCAGTGACCTTGTCAGCCCGTCTTCTCAACTTGTCTGCTTCATTTTTTTGCCTCAGGTGGCAAATTGTAGGATGTCAGTGGAAATATCGTTCACTCTTCTTGGCGGTGATTATGGGATCTTTCAACGGGCCTGTTTCTTGCACTGCGTCATTTGTGATGCTGTTTACGTAGGAGACGCCTGGGATGGTTTAGTAGCATCTTAATTTATAATTAAACAGGAATTACGTTTAAAGAATCTCAATCGAAATATGCGTCAGTTTCATTTTTTTAAGCATTTCACCCCAAGCAAGGCGGGAAGCCATTAGCACGCAAGGGGTTACAGAGAGTTGGAGCGAGAGCAAAAAGGAGTGATTTAGGAAAGGATGAAGAGAAGGATAGGGGATAGATCAACACATCTGGAGACGTCAATTGACATTACATTTGAATAGTTAAAGATTATAGCTATCAGGGAAACAAGAAATGGGGAGGGAGTTCCACAGGCGAGAAGTGCGAGACATGAAGCTATTGGAGTAGAAGAGACGGCTACATTTAACAGTTTCGACAGTAAAAGGGTGAGAGCGAGATGCCAGCCTAGTAGAACGCTTAAATTCATGAAGTCTGGGAACCAGCGAAAGCAGCTCATCGGAGCAGTTACCGTGAAAGTATTTGTAAAAAAAGACAGAGGGAGGTGACGGCACGTCTGTGAGAGAACGATTGCAGACGAGATGCCAGATCAGGGTCATTGCATATCCGTCTCTGGATTTTATCAAGGGCCTTGAGACAATTGCAAAAAAAGAAAACTATTACCATTTTAAAGGCAATATATTCATGCTAATGAATTAAAACACTGTAGACATATTTGTGAAGTGATGTAGAAGGCGATTATCTCCCTTTTGCTGGGACGAATTTAGTGATATCGTAAGTGGCCCTCTAGAGTCACGAAATGCCCGTTAGTGAGAATGGTCAGTTGCTGCTTATGCCATGATGGTGATAGATGTGCTAGCGAGCTCCGGTTCAGCTGACAACGACCCCAGCACAATTTATATGCAACCTAAATAGAAGCGTAAGACATATCACTAGGGATGTCTGTGTACCTCCGAGGGGTGTTACATGTAAGACATTCGTTTTATTCGCCCCCTTTCACTTACTGCTTGCCTTTTTCTGTGTGTTTTAATTTCTCTGTACAGGACAGTTTGTGACGTTTCTAAACTGGATCCCCACAAAGTATGTGGACTTGATGGTATCTCTGCAATAGTCCTTAAGAAATGTGTTCCTGAACTGTCATCTGTTCTCTCGAAACTCTATAATAAATGCTTTGCTGCTTCTTGCTATCCTGTTTGTTGGAAATTCTCTTCCGTAGATCCATTCTTTAAAAAATCAAGCGAAGCGCCTGATTCATCTAACTACCGGCCTACTAGTCTTCTATGTCCTTTTGGCAAAGTACTAAATGCTCTAATCAAGTCTGAATTGGTTAAGCATCTCATCTCGCAGGGTTTTCTTTCAGTTAAGCAATATGGCTTTCGCTTCTCTAGCTCAACTGCTGTTGTATTAACCAGTATTACTGAAATAGTCTTTCTGGTTTTACGTAAGAATGGTGAAACTTGGGATGTTGCTTTGAATATCTGGAAGGCATTTGACAGGGTTTAGTATATTGATCTTCTTCACAAGTTAAAAGCTTATGGTACTTCTGGACTAATTTTTGAAATAATTCAGTCTTTCTTATCAAATCACAGAATGAAATGTATTTTGATCGGCCATTCTTCTAGACCCTTTTCTATTAATAACGGTATTTCTCACGGCTCTATTGATGGACCTATGTCTTTTCCTAATTTTAATGAACGACCTTCCTGATGGTATCAATTCTCAGCTCGGCATCTATGGTGATGAATGAAAAATTTGCTCCTTTCTTGTAAGTCTGATCGGTTCGATAAGGTTCAACTGACAACTGATCTCAGAAATGGCCTAGAATCTGTTGTTAAATGGGGCAAGAAATAGCTTGTTAATTTTAACGCCACCAATACGAAACTGTTCTCTATTAATCTTCTGAGAAAATCTTTCGGTCATCCATCAGCATGATTCATGCTAATCTCCAAGAGAGTAATACGTTGCGCCTTCGCAGGTTAACGTTTCTGCTGACAAGAAGAGGAAATACTATGTTGAATCAATCACTAGGTTTGTGATAGGAAAGTTGGTTGACTGTGTCGGGCAAGGCAATTTTTCTCGTCCGAATCTATCTTACATATTTATAAATCTACCATTCATAGACTTGAATATTGCTGTAACATATGATTTGGTGCTTCTGCTATATACTTTGAGATTCTTGATAAAATTCAAAGAAGGATCTTCAATTTTACTAACCCTACCTGGCATCTCGGCTTCAGTTAATTTCTCTGTGCCTTTTCTATAAATACTTTCATAGTAACTGTTCTTATGGACTTACCTCCAGGCTACCCAGAAATTATGAATTTCATCGCAGTACTAGATTGGCGGTTAGGTCTCATCATTTTTACATTTGAATTGGCTAGACTTAAGTTCTATGGTAACAATTTCTTTTCTCACACTTCTCGCTTGTGGAACTCTTTTCCAGCTTCTTGCTTTCCAGTCAAGATCTTCAAAAATTTAAATGCAATGTCCATCGTTATATTCTGTCTTCTTAATTCCTGTTCTTTTCTTATAATTTTTCACATTCATTAATCTCCCTGCATCTTAGTGAATTTATTGCTTTCTTAGGGTGAAATAATTAAAAAAAATAAATCACCGGTATTGTACTGTGCACATTTTAGGGATTTAACAAGTAATACTTTACTTTCATCCGTCACTTACTGCTTGCTTTTATCTGTGTTTTAATTTCTCTGTGTAGGACAGTTTGTGGCACACACACACACACACACACACACACACACACACACACACACACACACATATGTGTATGTGTATACGTGTGTTGCATCTTAGTATGATATTTATTTGTGTACTTCAGTGTTGTATATAAAATGTTTTCGCGTATAACTCATTTTTAATATTCATTTCTTGGGGTTCTTCTAGTCTTTTTATCAATCTGGTTAAGATGTCAGTATATCACAGCTAAACTAATATTTATAGTATACCTAGTACAATAAAGAAGACTTACATAATTCTGCGTTCTTTCTATCTGGTTAAGTTGTTAGTATATCACAGCTATACTAATATTTATAGTAGACCTTCGCTAGTAAGGAAGATCTACATAATTCTGCGTTCTTTCCAAACACCCCATTATTGGGATAGAACAAAATTTCAATATTCAATAGATGGAGTTTAAATACATAATTTCGTTTCACGCCTAAATTTTATACGGGGTTTGCGGGGAAGTTTTGGCCGAGCCTATGGGCTCGGATACCCAACATCAAATTCGGCCTTGTGCCATATCTGATCGCGTGGGGAGGTAGGTAGATATCCTGCAATTGGAGATTTATTGTGGAATTCACTTGACTCACTTCTAGCAGTTGACTACTTCTTCTACGCGCCGCTGGCGAATCTTATATATGTTGTTCTTGTCCTAAAGTATTATCGTTCATTACCAACCTTCGTGTGATTATTCTATTCAGTAACGTTCCCTAGGTTACAACAATATATATATATATATATATATATATATATATATATATATATATATATATATATATTCTGAAAGGTGACATTTTCAACACGTCTTTACATACGATTCGTGTGCGGGTTATAAATGTTAATTATTTTTTTTACTTTATAAGTTAAAATGGAAGATGGAAGTTAATTGAGATTCATTTTTCATTTGATGATTTACGAAAGGAAAAATCTTTGCAAACTTAAAAAGTGTGCTTTCCATGGCAATGGTTCCATACCTGTTGATCAATTTTTCACTTGCCCAAAAAATGGACATCTTGATCTGGAAAACACCGAGAATCTCCCAGGAGGTCAAGCAGTTGTTTATGACCAAATCGAAATGCCGGTTAAAAATAATTAAGGTCGCACAGTACGGGACATTGCAGAGATTTGTAAGGCATTTGAAAACTTGGATGCGTGATCGCTTCGATGTTTGTGTATCTCACGTTTTAACGGAAAAATGTAATGAGCCACATTTCCACATAAAATTCTCTGCTTAATCCCAACAAAACTACCCATTTAAAAAAACGATCAAGTACAATGAAAATTTGATTGTTTTTAACAACTTGAAGCGAAAACGATCTTGGAGAAAACGCAATAAATCACCGCTAACCACTCATCCAATGATGATGTGCCTCTGATGGGATTGAAAAGGGCATTGTGCTACAAGCGGCTTCCGTCAAAAAAACAGATGTTGAATCCTGATAAGTACTGCTCCCACTTGTAACGATTAAAGGCAGCAGTTAATGAAAAAACGCCCAGAATTGACCGAGTAAGCAGTTGAAATTTCTATGGGCCTGCGTCGTGTGTTGATAGCTTCATATTTATCATTTGCGCCATTTTTCGGCGCTCAAACCAATCCGATTTGAAAAGCCAGAATGTCGATTTTCGAAGCAGGATGACAATGAAAGAAATATTGAAATATTAACAATAAAAGTTTCCATTGTACTTATTATGTCTTCCGATACTAACAGGAAATTTGTTCACAATGCTTTTGTTTTCCTTCAGATAAAGAGTTTCCTTTTCTACTCTTCTCTTCAATCATTTTTTAGCTGCTCCTGTCAAACAGACGCAAATAGTTACGTCAATGACACAAATATTGTTTATTTGAATCCGCTAACGATAAAATACATAGTCTGTAAAAGCTAAGACCCAAACTGACTGACTCGAAACTGAAAAGTGACCAGTTGAAAATTTTATGAATCGATGGGTTGGTACATTACTCTTTTTCCCGAAGACCATTCATAGATTTGTTCGCTTGTTTATCATGTCACCGCCATCCCTAATCAGTTAATTTGTTTAAATAATGCGCTATTGTTTGCGTGATTTGGCCTACATTTTTGAAGCCCTGGAGCTTGAACAGATATGGAGGGTGAAGGACCTTCACAGCCAGCAACAACAGATTCTAGGATCTAACTGCCAAAATTTAGGTTATGAATAGATGCTGGCGAGCTCAACGACCCCATATTGCTGGGGGTTGGGGCACTGCAAGATCCCAAGAAATATGTGAAATTTAATCAATTATCAGGGAATTTTGAGGCCATATGAAATGGGGATGGAAGCATATTCTAAAGCCAATATTAGCTACTTCAAGTCATTGGCATATGATTCTATTACTAAAATGGTCTTATATTGATAATAAACACTTAAAAAGAAACATCGATTATGCTAAAAAATTCACTCATTAAAATAGTTTCTTTAGGGGCCCATCTGGGATTAGTAACCCTGAGACTTAAGCTTCATTTGTTTCATAATAGATCCGCCACTGGCAATAATTGTAAGTAAAATGATTCTTTAAAATAAGTAACCAAGTAATCGTTTTAAGTTCTCGGAATATCGGTGCTGTTTTCTAACTTTTTTTCTTTTTTTTTTTTTTCTTTTTTTTTTTAAGAATTTCACCCCAAGCAAGGCGGGAGCGCCAAAAGCACGCAAGGTGTTACAGAGGGTAGAGAAGAAGAGTAAGGAGGCGTGTTTTGGGGAGAGGATAAAGAGAAGGACAGGGAACAACATCAAGGTATCAGAAGATGTCGATTGACATTACACTTGAATATTTGAAGATTATAGTTATCAGGGAAGCAAGTAAGAGGAAGAGAACTCCACAGACGGGAAGTGCAAGAGAAGAAGCCGTTTGAGTAGAAGAGACTGTTACATTTAATCATTTCGACAGTGAAAGGGTGGGAACGAGATGCCAACCTAGTAGCTCGCTTAAATTCATGCAGTCTGGGAACCAGCGAAAGCAACTCGTCGGAACAGTTGCCGTGAAAATATTTATAGAAGACAGAGGGAAGCCACGGCACGTCCGTGAGAAAGCGACTGTAGACTAGATGCCAGATCAGTACCTTTCACATAGAATATCCGTCTCTGGATTTTGTCGAGGACCTTGAGGCTTACAGCGGGGAGCACCAGACCATATATGACAGCAATATTCCATGCAAGGACGGATTATTGATTTATAGATTTAAAGGATGGACTCAGACGAGAAAAACTTTCTGGTACGACACAGGGAACCAACTTTCCTTGCGGTAGATGAAGCAATTGAGTCTATGTATTTGTTCCACGTCATATCAGCGGACAGCATGAGGCCAAGCAGGCTCAACGAGGCGCTCTAGTGAAGTTGGACATCAGCCATTTTGATGGGAGGCAGAGAGGATTCTCTGTGGACGTACTAATCTTAATGGGAAAAAGCCCAAGTTTCATACTGGCGTCACTACTATTTAATGACAAATGAACACAGAATTAACGCCGTGAAAACTAGAAATATCTAATAAATATGACCCCCGAAAGGAAATACACAAAGAAAGAAAATATTTTTCAAAAAGAAACAACAAACAATTTGGAACAAGCTCAGAGAAATAACAAAGGAACATGTTGTGTCTTAGAGAAGAATTTTAGACATTGTACAGCGTAAATAATTACTGCATTACCCCCGATAACCAGCAGTAAGGAAAAGAAAAAAATATGAGATATTTCTAGATTGTTGACAAGTCCTTAATGCTTACTGCCACTTTTTTTTTTTCTAGGCTCTCCTCCAATTTGTAACCTGAAGGTCGGCAGTGAATAATAAAAGGTTTAGTAATGGACAGGTTAGTATATATATATATATATATATATATATATATATATATAAAAAAGTTAGTTTTGACATAAATAAAATTAAATGCAAGATAATATGTATACTATCATATAATATATATATATATATATATATGTATATATATATATATATATATATATATATATATATATATATATATATATATATATATATATATATGTATATATATATGTATATATGTATATGTATACTATCATATAATATGTATATTATCATATATGTATACTATCAATTCAGTGGTCGTTACACATTTAAATTCAGTATCAACCGTCATCCTCATATCATTCGATACGTTGAATAAATAATTGTGGAATCTATGAAATGTCTTACCGGGGAAAAATGTATGTAATGAAGTTGGGGTTTATTACCAATGAAAATACATGAGTAAATCTCGCATACGTAACATTACATTTTATTTGTGAGAGGTTAAAGGGGAAAATTTGGCCTTATCAGAATATTCAACTTGTCCACAAGGTTTCCTTGTGGACAAGTTGAATATATTGAAAAGAAAACACAACAGATAAAGTGCAAATACAGGATTTTATATTCCAGAAATTTTTAAGTGATTTTCCAATGTTTTTCTTTCAGTCCAGAAAATAGACTAGGCACAGGAATGTTTCTTAATGACTCCTTTTTTTTTTCTTCGACTCGGACTTTGACACGGACTGTTACACGGACTGTTGTTACTCCTATCTACTTGATACGTTGTCTTTTATTTATACCTGACACGCGGACATAGTTTAATTCCATAAATACATGCATATATTTCACAGAAATATACTCGCTTGTGAAACTCTGTTCCTGCTTCTCGCTATCCTGTCAAATACGATCTTCAAAAATTTAAATGCAATGTCAACTGTCATCGTCTGTGTCTTTGGATCCTGTTCTTTTATTGTCTTTTCTCTTTAATAATGTTTTCTAATTTTCTTTCAGTAACCCATTTACGTCTTAGTGGTTTTATCACCTTGCTTGATAAAAAAATGAAACAAAAAACAACACTTATCTCGAGCATTGATAAGTGCCGAATAATTTGTGGTATATGAAGGCGACGATCGTGCCAATCGTTATCGGAGCGTGGGAAACAGTTCCGTAGAGCCTAGGAAAAACTAGGAAGAACTGGAAATTAGAGAAAGATTTAGAAGCATCTAGACTATAGCATTATTCCCAAAAGCTCGGATATTGAGGAAGGTGCTGGAGCATTGAAGAGACTTGCTGTTACTTAATTTGCAGTTCAAACTATCACGCAATGAGGAAATAATGACACCCCGCTGCATGGTTCACGTGGCTAATTGTTTGGCGGTATTAACATGTACATGTTTTGTCTGGGTGAATTAAGATGGGCTATAGTATCCCGTTGTGTGCTTCAGATTTGCTTTTTAGTTGCCTGACCCTAACCAATACAGCGTGTACCCTAGGGGGTTGACACACTCTGCATCATTGCTCACGAGTGGGAGTAGTGGGGGAGCAACATGCCCGAGAGTTGATTTTGTTTTGATTTTTAGTTTGAAGGAAGAGTCATCCAAAGTGATATCCCTTAAGACCGGAATTGATATAAAGAAACCCTTAGAAAAACCGGTTTGTAAAGTTTGCGCCAGAAATATACACAAACAACGTAGAACGTATACGATAAGTACCAAAACGGACTTTCTAAAAGATGACGAAGAAAAGACAAAAAGAAAAACGCATTTTAAATAATTTAAATGTATTATTTGAACTTAAATTTCGGTTCTATCTGAAAGATAATGTTCTAAAGCTAATCCAAATTAAACAAAAAATAATTTCTGTATATAAATAAACTTTTCAGGCCTTTTAAAACATTGGTACGTTTTTTCGTCACTCATCAAGCCGCCATTGTTTACAACAAATTCAAAATAGAAGAATAAATTTATTGAAACAAAACAAGCTCGGCTGACTACTGATGATAATTCCAGAACAACGTAACTATAACCAAGTTTTTCTAACCTCTGCCAGCCGCAATGATGGAGAAATCATTACCTTGAACCATGGCCAGTGAGACACGCTGCAAGAGCCACTCCGTTTCGCGAGGCTCGTCCCTTAATCGAGACGCAATCGCGCCAATCCTCCAAAGGAACGGCATCGAACGAGGGCCAATAAACCCTGAAGTCTCCACTGCCACAGGAGTAAAAAAAAATCTATCAGCAAGGGAAGAATATTTAACTATTTTTTTCATCTCTGCTTCCCGGGCGACGGATCCTGGCTCAAACGCGGAACTGATCAAATTACCGACCGAAAATGTATCCGCAAAGATCGCATCCGAAATCAACGACTTCCCCATTTTAAAAGGGAAAATGGTAATGCCATCCGGCCGCTTTCCATCACCGCGGTCGAGGCCTACGGGTTTGATTTGGGAAGGGAAACCCAGCTGCATCCAAACCTCTTTTGATGATGTCGTTAATGGCTGCATGCCATGGAAAGCGGTCAGCACTACGACGACAGGAGAGAGGATGAAAATCAAACTCATCGATGGAAGCCCCACATCTGCATCTGTGACGCTCACATCATTCAAAATTCTCTTTAAAATTCCATATTTGTCTTCGAGATGTGTTTAGAAGTATATTAGTCATATCTCGATATTTGGGAATATCCTTAATCGTAGACACTTTGAACAAGACTGGTTTAAACGAACTGAGGGTACAGGCTGGCCCCCAAAACGGGAATTTTTGAAGTGCGTATTGCCAGACATGAGTAAGCGGCAACACTGCGAGACAGTGAACTTGAACAAGTAAACATTTCGCCATTTAGAATTCAAGATGAAATTCACAGTATCCCAGCTGAGATGTTGTAGCAGTCAATGAGGAATCTCAACAACAGATTTCAAGAATGCATTCGTACAGGAGGACGCCATCTACAGGACGTAATTTTTGAAAAATGAAAATTCTATCATTGTTTCTTAAATGGCATGTTTTAAGGTTTCAATTACTATGAATAAAATATTTTTCTTCCATCACTCTTGGTTTTATTGGATTGTTAAAAAGTTCCCGATTTTTTTGGTCACCCTGTATTTCTAAGTGGTTCCCATTTGCAATAATATTTGCTGAATTTAGCAAAACCTGTGACCATATCGCGAACATTTGACTGGGATGCATCTGTCTGGTGTACATTTATCACACTCTGTGTCATGATGGGTACATTGGGTTTCGCATATTTGTCTCCCAGAACCACGTTGTTGGCTTACCTCTCTCTCATTCAATAATAATAATAATAATAATGTATCTTTGAGGATCTTCAAAAAGCTATCAAAATACAAGGACCTTGAAATCAAAATCTCAAAAATGTGTCATATGAAAACATCAACAGTCCCTGTTGTAGTTAGAGCCGTCGGATTGGTTGGAAAAGATTCCAGTAGACTCATTGAAGGGATCCCTGGAAATCCATGCCTTAAAAAAATACAAAAAATTGTACTCACGATTAGAACCCACACCTTACGAAGGGATTTATCTATGTAATATATGTGTGTGTGTGTTTTATTTCTACTTTTTAAGTGGTCAGTCGAAAAAGTCATGTTGCTATTTCTGACCTTAGGTATCTGGGCGGGACCCGAAAAGAAATGTGTACACACCAGAAATAATAATAATAATAATAATAATAATAATAATAATAATAATGAAATCGAAATCTCAAACTTGTGGCACATGGGAACATCAGCAATCCCTGTTGTAGTTGCAGCCCTAGGATTGGTTTGAAAAGATTCCAGTAGACTCATTGAAGGGATCCCTGGAAGCCGATGCCTTAAAGAAATACAAAAATTTGTTCTCACGAATATAGCCCATACCTTACGAAGGACTTTATCTATGTAAAATATTTTTACTTTTATTTGTTTTTTTAATTGGTCAGTGGGAAATGTGATGATGCCATTTCTGAACTTAGATCTCTGGGCGGGACGCGGGAAGAAATGTGTACACACCGGAAATGAAAGGAAATAAAGTAATAATAATAATAATAATAATAATAATAATAATAATAATAATTAGATATTTTGCCGAACTTGTTAAAGCTTTGTTAGTGAAATCAAGGACCCCATCACATAGAATGTATGTGTTTATATATAAATGGGTTGAAAATTCTGTCATCTCCATAAATGGACTTGTACCGTAATTTGGAACTTGCACAGACCTTTGTGGTCATGACTAGTTTTAACCAACTTCCTTAATTCATCGTCATTGTCATGAGTCATAATCGTTCCCATTGTTTAGTCTTATGACAATATTTATGATTTCACTGCATCTTTTATAATGTTATAAAGAGTACGTATGACATGATATTGCAACTGTCTTTTCTTTGTCCTCCTGAAAATGACTCAAAAACAGTTTGACACATCACACTTCAACTCTGCAAGGGATTTCAGAATAAACAACTTTGAAATTAAATTACACTGCGTTAATATTTACTATTAGAATCATACCTCATGTGTGAGTGCTTCTGCCGACCCAGTCTGTTGCATTCGCTTTCACACAAATTATTTTAAAAAGATTATTTACAATTGGGTTGATCCCCTCATATTTGAGGTTTCAGCCGTTGGGCCATCCGGTTTTCTTCAGGGAATTTCAAATTGAACCCTTTATTTAATCTACGGCGGTATATTGTTCCCGTCTGACTGTCGACGTCTAAGAATATTTCATCTTTTTTTTTTTTTAATTGACAATTCCTATGCCGCTAAATGAACGAACCAGTACACTAATCCTCCATGTGAGACAAACCTGAATCTAGAATTTGATTTTTTTTTAAATCAAGACTGATTCTCCTTTGACATGGACAGCGGAAAAGTGAAAAGATATCTTCTTAGATTAAATAAAATGTCCAGTGAGGAATTCTCTGAAGGCTACCAGTATCGAAGGACACCTGAAGAAGACCAGAGTGTACAAGGCCCGAAATGTTGTGAGAATGACAAAAAAGGACGAAGGCATTAGCGCAAATGTAAATAATAAAGATTTAAGTTATTCTTGAAATACTTTTATAAAAGAAACTGGCTTCATTACGAATTTCGGGTATTGCAACATCCGATCTGTTCTGCCAGGTACCCGGATCTGTTGACAGGCCGCCTCCGCGCATAATTCGCTACACGGTGTACTTTTAGAAAATCAATTATTAGTGATTTGTTGGAAAAAATTCCAGTAGACTCATTGAAGGGATCCCTGAAAATCCATGCCTTAAAAAAATACAAAAATTTGTACTCACAATTAGAAGCCACACCTTACGAAGGGCTTTATCTATGTAAAATATGTGTGTTTGTGTTTTTATTTCTACTTTTTAAGTGGTCAGTCGAAAATGTCATGTTGCTATTTCTGACCTTAGGTCTCTGGGCAGGACACGAAAAGAAATGTGTACACACCAGAAAAAAATAATAATAATAATAATAATAATAATAATAATGAAATCGAAATCTCAAACTTGTGGCACATGGGAAAATCAGCAATCCCTGTTGTAGTTGCAGCCCTAGGATTGGTTGGAAAAAGATTCCAGTAGACTCATTGAAGGGATCCCTGAAGCCGATGCCTTAAAAGAATACAAAAGATTGTTCTCACGAATATAGCCCATACCTTACGAAGGACTTTATCTATGTAAAATATGTGTACTTTTATTTGTTTTTTTAATTGGTCAGTGGGAAATGTGATGATGCTATTTCTGACCTTAGATCTCTGGGCAGGACGCGGAAGAAATGTTACACACCAGAAATGAAAGGAAATAAAGTAATAATAATAATAATAATAATAATAATAATAATAATAATAATAATAATATATTTTTGCCGAACTTGTTAAAGCTTTGTTAGTGAAATCAGGCACCCCATCACATACAATATATGTGTTTATATATAAATGGGTTGAAAATTCTGTCATCTCCATAAATGGACTTGTACCGTAATTTGGAACTTGCACAGACCTTTGTGGTCATGACTAGTTTTAACCAACTTCCTTAATTCATCGTCATTGTCATGAGTCATAATCGTTCCCATTGTTTGGTCTTATGACAATATTTATGATTTCACTGCATCTTTTATAATGTTATAAAGAGTACGTATGACATGATATTGCAACTGTCTTTTCTTTGTCCTCCTGAAAATGACTCAAAAACAGTTTGACACATCACACTTCAACTCTGCAAGGGATTTCAGAATAAACAACTTTGAAATTAAATTACACTGCGTTAATATTTACTATTAGAATCATACCTCATGTGTGAGTGCTTCTGCCGACCCAGTCTGTTGCATTCGCTTTCACACAAATTATTTTAAAAAGATTATTTACAATTGGGTTGATCCCCTCATATTTGAGGTTTCAGCCGTTGGGCCATCCGGTTTTCTTCAGGGAATTTCAAATTGAACCCTTTATTTAATCTACGGCGGTATATTGTTCCCGTCTGACTGTCGACGTCTAAGAATATTTCATCTTTTTTTTTTTTTAATTGACAATTCCTATGCCGCTAAATGAACGAACCAGTACACTAATCCTCCATGTGAGACAAACCTGAATCTAGAATTTGATTTTTTTTTAAATCAAGACTGATTCTCCTTTGACATGGACAGCGGAAAAGTGAAAAGATATCTTCTTAGATTAAATAAAATGTCCAGTGAGGAATTCTCTGAAGGCTACCAGTATCGAAGGACACCTGAAGAAGACCAGAGTGTACAAGGCCCGAAATGTTGTGAGAATGACAAAAAAGACGAAGGCATTAGCGCAAATGTAAATAATAAAGATTTAAGTTATTCTTGAAATACTTTTATAAAAGAAACTGGCTTCATTACGAATTTCGGGTATTGCAACATCCGATCTGTTCTGCCAGGTACCCGGATCTGTTGACAGGCCGCCTCCGCGCATAATTCGCTACACGGTGTACTTTTAGAAAATCAATTATTAGTGATTTGTTGGAAAAAATTCCAGTAGACTCATTGAAGGGATCCCTGAAAATCCATGCCTTAAAAAAATACAAAAATTTGTACTCACAATTAGAAGCCACACCTTACGAAGGGCTTTATCTATGTAAAATATGTGTGTTTGTGTTTTATTTCTACTTTTTAAGTGGTCAGTCGAAAATGTCAGGTTGCTATTTCTGACCTTAGGTCTCTGGGCGGGACCCGAAAAGAAATGTGTACACACCAGAAATAATAATAATAATAATAATAATAATAATAATAATAATAATAATAATAATAATGAAATCGAAATCTCAAACCTGTGGCACATGGGAACATCAGCAATCCCTGTTGTAGTTGCAGCCCTAGGATTGGTTGGAAAAGATTCCAGTAGACTCATTGAAGGGATCTCTGGAAACCGATGCCTTAAAGAAATACAAAAATTTGTTCTCACGAATATAGCCCATACCTTACGAAGGACTTTATCTATGTAAAATATTTTTACTTTTATTTGTTTTTTTAATTGGTCAGTGGGAAATGTGATGATGTCATTTCTGACCTTAGATCTCTGGGCGGGACGCGGGAAGAAATGTGTACACACCGGAAATGAAAGGAAATAAAGTAATAATAATAATAATAATAATAATAATAATTAGATATTTTGCCGAACTTGTTAAAGCTTTGTTAGTGAAATCAAGGACCCCATCACATAGAATATATGTGTTTATATATAAATGGGTTGAAAATTCTGTCATCTCCATAAATGGACTTGTACCGTAATTTGGAACGTGCACAGACCTTTGTGGTCATGACTAGTTTTAACCAACTTCCTTAATTCATCGTCATTGTCATGAGTCATAATCGTTCCCATTGTTTAGTCTTATGACAATATTTATGATTTCACTGCATCTTTTATAATGTTATAAAGAGTACGTATGACATGATATTGCAACTGTCTTTTCTTTGTCCTCCTGAAAATGACTCAAAAACAGTTTGACACATCACACTTCAACTCTGCAAGGGATTTCAGAATAAACAACTTTGAAATTAAATTACACTGCGTTAATATTTACTATTAGAATCATACCTCATGTGAGTGCTTCTGCCGACCCAGTCTGTTGCATTCGCTTTCACACAAATTATTTTAAAAAGATTATTTACAATTGGGTTGATCCCCTCATATTTGAGGTTTTCAGCCGTTGGGCCATCCGGTTTTCTTCAGGGAATTTCAAATTGAACCCTTTATTTAATCTACGGCGGTATATTGTTCCCGTCCGACTGTCGACGTCTAAGAATATTTCATCTTTTTTTTTTTTTTTTAATTGACAATTCCTATGCCGCTAAATGAACGAACCAGTACACTAATCCTCCATGTGAGACAAACCTGAATCTAGAATTTGATTTTTTTTAAATCAAGACTGATTCTCCTTTGACATGGACAGCGGAAAAGTGAAAAAGATATCTTCTTAGATTAAATAAAATGTCCAGTGAGGAATTCTCTGAAGGCTACCAGTATCGAAGGACACCTGAAGAAGACCAGAGTGTACAAGGCCCGAAATGTTGTGAGAATGACAAAAAGACGAAGGCATTAGCGCAAATGTAAATAATAAAGATTTAAGTTATTCTTGAAATACTTTTATAAAAGAAACTGGCTTCATTACGAATTTCGGGTATTGCAACATCCGATCTGTTCTGCCAGGTACCCGGATCTGTTGACAGGCCGCCTCCGCGCATAATTCGCTACACGGTGTACTTTTAGAAAATCAATTATTAGTGATTTGTTGGAAAAAGATTCCAGTAGACTCATTGAAGGGATCCCTGAAAATCCATGCCTTAAAAAAATACAAAAATTTGTACTCACAATTAGAAGCCACACCTTACGAAGGGCTTTATCTCTGTAAAATATGTGTGTTTGTGTTTTATTTCTACATTTTAAGTGGTCAGTCGAAAATGTCATGTTGCTATTTCTGACTTTAGGTCTCTGGACGGGACCCGAAAAGAAATGTGTACACACCAGAAAAAATAATAATAATAATAATAATAATAATAATAATGAAATCGAAATCTCAAACTTGTGGCACATGGGAAAATCAGCAATCCCTGTTGTAGTTGCAGCCCTAGGATTGGTTGGAAAAGATTCCAGTAGACTCATTGAAGGGATCCCTGGAAGCCGATGCCTTAAAGAAATACAAAAGATTGTTCTCACGAATATAGCCCATACCTTACGAAGGACTTTATCTATGTAAAATATGTGTACTTTTATTTGTTTTTTTAATTGGTCAGTGGGAAATGTGATGATGCTATTTCTGACCTTAGATCTCTGGGCGGGACGCGGGAAGAAATGTTACACACCAGAAATGAAAGGAAATAAAGTAATAATAATAATAATAATAATAATAATAATAATTAGATATTTTGCAGCCCTAGGATTGGTTGGAAAAGATTCCAGTAGACTCATTGAAGGGATCCCTGGAAGCCGATGCCTTAAAAAAATACAAAAGATTGTAATAATAATTAGATATTTTGCCGAACTTTGTTAGTGAAATCAGGCACCCCATCACATACAATATATGTGTTTATATATAAATGGGTTGAAAATTCTGTCATCTCCATAAATGGACTTGTACCGTAATTTGGAACTTGCACAGACCTTTGTGGTCATGACTAGTTTTAACCAACTTCCTTAATTCATCGTCATTGTCATGAGTCATAATCGTTCCCATTGTTTGGTCTTATGACAATATTTATGATTTCACTGCATCTTTTATAATGTTATAAAGAGTACGTATGACATGATATTGCAACTGTCTTTTCTTTGTCCTCCTGAAAATGACTCAAAAACAGTTTGACACATCACACTTCAACTCTGCAAGGGATTTCAGAATAAACAACTTTGAAATTAAATTACACTGCGTTAATATTTACTATTAGAATCATACCTCATGTGTGAGTGCTTCTGCCGACCCAGTCTGTTGCGTTCGCTTTCACACAAATTATTTTAAAAAAGATTATTTACAATTGGGTTGATCCCCTCATATTTGAGGTTTCAGCCGTTGGGCCATCCGGTTTTCTTCAGGGAATTTCAAATTGAACCTTTTATTTAATCTACGGCGGTATATTGTTCCCGTCCGACTGTCGACGTCTAAGAATATTTCATCTTTTTTTTTTTTTATTGACAATTCCTATGCCGCTAAATGAACGAACCAGTACACTAATCCTCCATGTGAGAAAAACCTGAATCTAGAATTTGATTTTTTTTAAATCAAGACTGATTCTCCTTTGACATGGACAGCGGAAAAGTGAAAAGATATCTTCTTAGATTAAATAAAATGTCCAGTGAGGAATTCTCTGAAGGCTACCAGTATCGAAGGACACCTGAAGAAGACCAGAGTGTACAAGGCCCGAAATGTTGTGAGAATGACAAAAAGACGAAGGCATTAGCGCAAATGTAAATAATAAAGATTTAAGTTATTCTTGAAATACTTTTATAAATGAAACTGGCTTCATTACGAATTTCGGGTATTGCAACATCCGATCTGTTCTGCCAGGTACCCGGATCTGTTGACAGGCCGCCTCCCCGCATAATTCGCTACACGGTGTACTTTTAGAAAATCAATTATTAGTGATTTTCCAAGCGTTGCTTAAATGTGACACAAGGCCGAAATTAGGCGGTAGCCAGTTAGGATCGAACTCACTACTCAGTCGTAATTGTTCTAGCTAGGCAAGCTTGCTAACCATTACATCGCCTCGACGTGCCCCCAAATCAATTATTAAATATATCAGGAGGTAGGTTTTACTTTTATAATGGCATCGAGATTTGGATCAGCCAATCAGATATTGTCTTGCATGTTATCTACAGGTATAAGGTCGATGGTGCGAATTGCGCGCGCTTTATGGTTTTGCCTTTCCTGCATATGCGCTGCCGATATTATAGTAAGTTGCTTCACATTTGAAGCTCCATGCGCCATTAATTGCCGTATTGGATTGCATTCTCCTTAACCTATGTCCATGCATTCACTTACTAACCTGTCAGCCGATCTTAAAGAAAAAAATACAAAACAAAACTGACAATACCTTGAACAAACTAGTGAATGCTTTACCGCAGGCCTTTAGCGTTACAGAAAACCAAAACCAACAACTCTATTAACATTAAATCCGTTGGCTTTGTGGGTTCGGAAGCTATTTAAAGCCAACTTTCTTGGCAAACATGAAAACAAGGTAAAAAGAAAAAACAACAAATTACTTCGCTTTTAATTGGTCTAGCTACTTAAATGTCCTTTGGCCCCTCACCTGCGAATGACTAACTACAGTGTTTAAAGCTAAAACACGCCATTGCCTTCAATGGCGTCCAAGCCAGAAAATGCAAGCTAAGTAGCTTAACAAAAGAGAAGAAAAAAGTTTCACTCACCGTAAAGGCTTATTTATGCTTTAATCCATGGGTCATTCTTTTTGAGCCATATCCACCGGGATCTTGAGCTTTCTTTCAAGGCTTTCTTCTTTGCTGCTCCTACGATTCCAATTCCTTGCTTAATGATTATCCTACAAAATCTCTGCACCCCACTTCAATTGGATCGAACTAGGTTTCCAACCATTTTGCTGGCCCTTTTAGATTAGCTCTATTTTTCACGCTTTCTTTCATTAGAAAACGTGATATTCTCCTTCCATCCAACCGATAATTCCGAAATTATTAATTTCTTGGTACTGTTGGAATATATTAATATGTCTGGGCGGAGCGTTGTCTGCATTATGTGACCTGGGTATTTCAGTTGTTATTACAGGTTAAAGCATATTTAGGATATTTTTTCTGCTTTCGCTTTATTTTCTCCGGCCTTACTAAAATGTATTAAATGTAGTTGGGCATCTCATTCATACCCCATATATTTAGATTTACTGGACTTGGGAGAACGTCGTAGACTGATTTTATTAGGAACTGTATTCCTCTAAAGTCAGCTCACGAGCAATCTGACCAGTTTATCTTCAGCTGTTCAATTCATTCCCATTTTGTCCATGCTCCTTGTTGGCAAAGCCCGACCAGTCTAAAGTAACGGTTTTCCTCGGCGCTTGCTCGGACTTCATTTTGTAATAACTGGCGTCTTTCTTTACTTTGGGCTTTATGATATCGTCTACTGGGAAAATAGCCCAATCGTGTATTCCCTTTTACTTTCTATTAAAGTATTTTTTTTTTTGTCTTTCTTTAATGCCACTCCATTTTCTCTCTGTACGGGTTTCTATTCCTGCTCCTCTTACTTTTGGGTGTTTAGATTCTCTGAATTGGTAGACCTCCCTAGTCCGGCTTACAATGAACTCCTCTTTGAAGCTTCTAAGTGGTAGCTTTAGCGCATTTGTGCTACCATACAGCGCAGCACTTCTTAAGCTTTTAGATAAGTCAGGCCATCTTCTCAAGCGCGTTGTTATTCCCCTCTCCAAAGCTTCCATCGTAGTGAGCTGGACTTCATTTAGCTGAAGCGGCCATAGTACTCTGGGTAATAATCAGTGTTGAGATACCCAAGCTTTAAATCGGCCTGGTAGGCCTGATTTATCAATTTTTAATAATGCTGTGTCTAGGTCGTCAATAATCTGACGGATAGCGGGAGGGGGCGGCATCACTCAGACTGCTATCGAATGTCTTGCTTAAATTCTTGTTTGGTTTTTCTGAGAGCGTTGGAATATTTCTTCTCGCAGCAGTAGATCTGTATTTGACGATGACCTGGCCTTTTTTAATCACGAGAGACCTTTGAATTTCACCCTAGCCCAGTTCATGCTCCTTTCAAAACCCCTCAAGAGGCACCTGCCACCTGTTACAGAGTTCGTTGTGACCGTAAGGTCATCCATGTAAGCTCTTACTGGTGGCTGCCGCACCTTGACTCTGACTGAGGTCCACTGCACCCCCTCTCTGCAGTTCTAGAGCTTCACCCACGATCTTGTGTGGGATCGATCCGAAGGCGTTTGCGAAGGCCAACCATAAAACCGTTAAGTCACCCTTTTTCTTTCTGGCTTCTCTCAAAAATTGCGTCAGTACTCCCGTGTGTTCTAGGCAGCCTGGCAATCCAGCGATGCCTCCATTCTGAACCGACGTGTCTATATAGCCATTTTTGACACAGTAGTAAGCGAAATGACACAGTAGTAAGATATATTTTAGCCAAAATTGCGAAGATACTGATCTCGATGTCAAGTAGAGAAATGATACGAAATTGTTCAGTCTTGTTGAGGATGAGGATTAAGGATCCATATCCTGTCCGCTTGCCTCCATTTGTGCGGCAATTCTGCCTCTTCTCCAGATCACCCTTAACAACTTCCACAGAAATTGGAATATTCTCGTGCATCGCTTTTATGCACTGTAAAGGACTCCACTAGAACATGGTGACGATGCACATTTCAATGCTCTAACCACCTCTTGAAGTTCTTTCCAGGTTGGAGTCCCTGTATTAAATTCATGCTTCGGGCGCTCCTGGGTAATCAACAAATCATTTGGGGCCAGTTCCTGATCTCTTGCAGAATCACAGAAGGAGTTTCGAAGATAACTGTTAATCTCATGTGATGTTTATAAATTGCCACTCCTTTTATCTCCAAAGAGAGACCTAGCGAAGCCAAACGGATTCGATATGAAACTTGCTCGTTTCCTCTCTCTCTCTCTTTTTTTCTCTTTCTTCTGTGCCACTCCGCGCTTCAATTTGTTTCTCAGGATGTTACGTAACTCCGCTAGAGCAAGCCTTTCTTCAGTACTGGCCATTGAAATTGTTTCCTGAGTAAATGATTTCTCTCCTCAGTTCTCTTATCTTTTGTTCGCGCCTGTTCAAATTGTAAGTCTTATCCTGGTGTATTGTTTTAACAAAGCCAAACATTTCTGTTGCCATGCTTACAATTATCTTTGTCATAAATTTTAAACACTGGTCTAAATCTCCACTTGCAGCCACTTGCAATATCTCTGTGATGTCTTTATCGAACTTCTGCCATTTCCTTTTGTTGTTAGCTGAGGGCTAGTTAATCCTCTTTCGGGGTGCCATACCTGGTGAATGAGTAACAGGTGTTTGGAGATCCGGACTCTGTGGGATGCCTACTGTCCTCGCTTCTCCTCCGTTTTGACCAGGAATTTAACTTATACGTTGCGCTTGCATATCATCCGGATTATTTTGAGGCCTCGTGGATTTTTTACATATCTTCCCGCATAGGCATTTACTCGTAATCCATTGTACATTGCCGGTCGTTAACGTCGATTCAGTCCTAGTAGGGATCTCATCCTGATCCCCAGTGGTTATGCTGCGGTGTGATTTCTAGAAGCTGGTTTTTAGGTACTCGTATAGTGTGCTCACGGGGCTGCTAATCCCGATAACGTCTTTCCGAGCTGTCAACTGTCTTTTCAATAGTCAACCGGTCTATTCCCAGATTGTTAACTGAAGTATTCTCAGTAGTCACTGTAAAATCCAGAACAAATATTCTTGAAATACATTTATAAAATGAAACGGTGGAGGTCATCAATGATGTCACACTGTCTTCATTACGAATTTCGGGGATTTCAACATCAGATCCGTTCTGTCAGGTCTGTCCGCATAATTCGCTCCACGGTGTACTTTTAGAAAATCAATTATTAAATATATCAGGAGGTAGGTCTTATTTTTATAATGGCATCGAGATTTACATTAGCCAATCAGATATTGTTTTGCATGCTATCTACAGGTATAAGTTCGACAGCGCTATTTGCGCGCGCTTTCCGGTTTTGCCTTTTCTGCACATGCGTCGACATTATGGTAAGTTGCTTCATATTTAATTCTCCTTAATAATAATAATAATAATAATAATAATAGCAGGAGGAGGCCTGACCCCTGAATGTGATGTCCACCATAGTATGGATATGCTCTGGCGCACACGAACCAGCCCCCACCTATGGATAAATATGAACTAACTATGATGCTGACACAACGAAAAATATCGCTAAACCGCATCGGTCGTCACGCGGGTCAACAAGGACCGCGATCCCCCGGGTGGAACTACACTGCAGCTGAAACAATCTCTACCCAACGAGAACTAGAGGGAACTAGAGGGACAGTCCTCACAGAGACCCTCTATATTCATTAAAAGATAAAGAAAAAAAATGCCATCTACGCCAAACGAGTAAAACAGAAAGCAAAACAACTTGGCCAAATGAAATTACAAAAAAAAAAAAAAAAAAAAAAAACTGGGAGATCAAGGCTTTACATGGAAAATACGTAAAAAAACGAAAGAAGCAGATGTGGACTAACAAAAACACATCAATGTCTGAGAAGCACCGGTTTGAAAGCTGAGGCAGAAGGCCTAATTATTGTAGTTCAAAGCCTCGCAACCAGATCCTATCACTGTTACATAATCAAGGATGGAACAAACTCGAAATGCAGGATCTGAGGAAAAATATGATGAATGTCGATCATATTATCTCAGGATGTACGGAACTAGCAAAAAAAAAAATGAATATAACCACAGACATAACAAGGTAGCGACATATGCGCACTGGAAGATATGCAAGGAGCACAAAATCGAAACCACTGAGAGATGGTATGAGCCCCAACCAGACACAATTACCAAAAATAATGACGTCACTATCCTCTGGGATATGCCAGTTCAAACTGACAGGGAAATAAAAACCAACAGACATGATATTATCATAAAAGACAAGAAAGTGTATGCTTATTGACATAGCAATACCATCTGAGAGAAACAGCTCCATGAAAATTATCGAGAAATTGTTCAAATACAAGGACCTGGAGATCGAGATTAACAGGATGTGGGGAATAAAGACTGAGACTGTATCAATAGAGTGTGGGCTTCGTAAGAAAAGGAATGAAAAATTTTACTAACAGAGTCCCAGGTAACATCAATATACAGGTTGCCCTGAAGATCGCTCTACTAGAACATCCCATATACGAAGAAAAGTTCTATCAATTAAATGACAATTCTCCTATAGGGCATAAAGGACCATAGTTTAGAACCGGCTCTACAGGATAAAAAGCAGGAAATATACATAAATAATAATAATAATAATAGTAATAATAATAATAATAATAATCCAGAGACTATTGACCACCTTGTATCAGGTTGTGCGGTATTAGCACCCACTGAATAAAAAACACAGCACTACAGAGTGGGCCAATATATGCACTGGAAAATCTGCAACACTTACAGAAAGGAAACTGCAAGAAATCGGTATGAACATCACCTAGACCCGGTTACGGAGATAGAATCTTTAACAATTTTATGGAACTTTACAATATACACAGACAGAACAATCAAACCTAATCGCCCTGACATCGTGATTACAGACCGCAAAGACAAAATGTACCTCTTTACTGACATGGCAGTTCCTGCAGACTGCAACGTATCTTTGAAGATCTTCAAAAAATGATCAAAATGAAAGCGAAATCTCAATAATGTGGCGCATGGGGACATTAACAATTCCAGTTGTAGTTGGATCCCTCGGATTGATTGGAAAAGATTTCAATAGACTCATTGAAGGAATTCCTGTTAGCCAATGCCTTAAAGAAATACAAAAAAATTGTACTCACAAATACAGCCCACAATTTATGAAGGGCTTTATCTATGTAAAATATGTGATTTTTTTTTCAAAACTGCTCGGTGGAAAATGTCATGATGTCATTTCTGACCTTAGTTTTCTAATCGGGACATGGAAAGGAATAAGTATACACTAGAAAAACCAAAGGAAATAATAATAATAATAATAATAATAATAATAATAATAATAACTAGCTGATTTTTAGATCAAATTATGAACGTCAGTGTTATTTACACACCGTCAAGATTGACGTAAGAAATCAATTACTTATGCACGCTTTTTTGCAATTTTAATTACTCATAAACTTTTGACATGGACTTCTTAAACAGGAGGTGGAGGATAGGAGGGATCTGTAAGATAGATTTACTTATCTAAAAGCATTTACAAGAAGAATTAATAATAAAATTTCAATTAGTCGTGAGAGTGCTGCACTTATAAATTATTTTTTAAAATTCTTTTGTCAAATTCAGGGAAAACATTTACAGCTGCATTAATGCATTTTCATGTGTGTTATTTGTAGAAGAATAGATTGTTTTAGAATGAAAGTGCAAACTTATCATTATACTGTCAATCTTCTTCCTGAAACAAAACAAAGACAATATGGCACTCATTAGTAAATTAAAATATATTTAAATATGAATCGACCAGATTTTTAAACGAATTAATTATAAATTAATTATAATAAATTATAAATTAATTATAAATTAAAATAATTAATATTCAAATATAAAAATTACAATTAAAAAAAATCAATTACAATTAAATTTAAATATTGACTTAAAAAAAACTTTAAAAAAAACAATTCTTTATAAAAGAAGTTTAACGTCCATATCGGTTTTTCATCAGAACTCGAATAGATAAGGTTTAATAAAACTTTAATTAAAATAAGAGGTAAGGTAAATTACTCAACAAGGGTTACAGACGTCTAGACAGATAATATTAAGTATATTTCAAGCCTAGATTAAACAGAGGATAGCCTAATCTATATATTCCACAGCTAGGGTTCCCGAGTACCCTTTAAGGCCCGACTTTATACGAATAAAAACTCAAAAAGGGCCTTTTTTCAAAATACGTTGGGAAAGGTAAACAGTCAGCATCATCAGGCCGAGAATTCTTCTAGTTTTCTCGTGACTCGTCCCTTCCAACCATCGCCGTCGGCAGGTCCCCCAGATGGCACCCAGAGTCATCTACAAGTTGGTCAATGTAGATGTGATGAGGTCTTCCAACCGATCTTTTGCCGCGCAATTGGTTCCATAGAAGAGTGTCAATCACAAGTTCTGACTTACTTCTCCAGGAGTGAACCAGCTAACCAAAGCCTTTTCTCTCTCAGCGAAACTGAGATAGGAGGAAGCTATCCATATAGGCGTTTTTTTTTTTTTTTTTTTGGCGGGGGTTGTTTCTTTCAGCTGATGTCCAATGAAACTGATAACATCCTTGTGTATGTTCCTTCAAGTGATGCTTCTTGGTGTTTCGTCAGTGTCCATGTTGTTGAACCGTAGAGCAAGACAGATTCTGCTGTGGGCTTTAAGAAGTCCTTCTTAAGATTGTCAGAGAGGGAGGACTTCCAGATGGTGCACAGACTATCAACGGCACCCCAGGCCTTGCCTTTATCGGATTTTAATGTCTCTCTCCGATGACTTGATGTTGCTGCCGAGGTAAACAAATTCCTGGACGGATTTGATGTTGCTGCCATTTTTCAACTTAATTTTTCCTTCTTGGTTGTAGCTGATAAATCATGTTTCGCCATTCTTCGATGAGATGGAAAAGTTTGGTAGTCTTATCAATCATGTCTTACAACAAGGCAAAGATTCAAATGACAGTTCCTGAAAGTAAATAAAGTACTACTAAATAGATACTATACTATAATAGTCGGCCATAGGGTCGTAAATAAAGATTTTATTCGCAAAATAAGCCCGGATTAGTTTAATTTGTTGTCCTTGAAAAGCGTAAAATCGATGAATGGTCTATTCCTGTCGGGTACTTCAAGAGTTTAGGGATCTGCTCTGTTTGCAATAATAAATCATAGTAAATCGAACCCCCGGGATGTAGCCGACCTCTAAAATCGGTTTCTATCACTGCTACTGTTATGTATTCGATATGTTTCATGGTTAGGGGTTTCTAATATCACATAATACCCAACTTTATATAAAGAAACTGTCGGGGTACCGCCTCCTAATTTTCGAAACTGCTCCTCCTAAGAGACGTTCTTAGGATTAGAAATAATCTGAAATAATTCTCGTCTGATCTTATCCGCCAGCATCTAACCTCTCGCGGAGAACGCGTTCTTTAGGGAATTACATAAGCAACACTCAACAAGTTGGTGACGCCCAACGTGATGATTATTTTTCTCCTGATAACAAGAAACACACAAGACTATATATGTACGGACTCAAATATACATTTACACACCTTTTTCAAGCCGAGAGCCAGTGAAAAAAAAACAAAAAAAAACATTGTCAAACTTCTCTTTCTACCCTACCACGCAAAGCGGACACTATAAACTTACTGCAAAACCAATTTACACAGCTACAAAATTTGTGCTTAGACCCTATGAAATTTGTGCTTAGACCCTATGAAAGAGCTAAGTCACAAATTTCAAACACTACAACATATTTACACAACACATGATGTACTCCGACTCGGCAAATAGATTTTTTGCAACACCTGTTACCCGAAAAAAATCGTTATTCGCCTTTCGATTGTTGTTACATTGATCCATCAGTAGGCAACAATAAACACGTCTCTTCCCTAATGTTTCTTTTGCCTGACCCTGCAATATACGTCGATATTTTGAGTCAATATACAAACTTCTCAATCATTTGAAACTATCGACTTTAGCAAACAACTAACACAGCACCTTTACGCTCGACTTGATCTCAACAGGTAGACATCTTTAATATTTTTTTTATGTTTTTGGACAAAACGAAAATACAACGCCATTTCAACTTTAATCCACACTCTTTCTTCTGGGCTAATCAGATAAAGTGTGACATACCTCAAAAGAAGACTCACTGTCCCTTTTTTTCACTATTCAACGATGCCACTCGAACAACACTAAGAATTTGTAAGTTTTATATCAATCGACAATAATAGCAAATTTTCTTAAAGCTCTCAAACATGCATTCTACACTCGGTAGAAATTCTATATCAACTCAACTTTGCCACAACGCTGCTTCTATTATATTTTGTGCGCCAACATTATCCACGCAAACAAGCAAGGCCTTTCTCAAATAAAACCCTTCTAACAACAAGGACTCAATACAACGGGACGACAAAACCATTTCAACGTGGGGCATTGAAAAAAGACAAATTTTAATAGCAAACGCTGAACGCTGAACAATTTACTCTACTGACGCATTTTCCATTCCACTAGAAAATAAGACAGCACCCTGATGACATCACAAATGCATTTCGTCGAATCACGAATCTCAATTACATCTCCGACTGATTTTCTTTTCAGTTCACGAGAACAGAAACAACTACACGAAATTTACATATGAGCCGAAAAAATTCTACCTATCTAATTTTCAAAACTGCTCCTAGGAGGCGCTCTCAGGACTATAAATACTCTGCGATAATTTTTATCACGCTCTTTTGATCTTATCCGCCAACATGTAACCTCTCAGAGAACGCGCTTCCCTTTTGGGAAACGCATAAACAACACCCACACCCACACACGTATTCAAATTCACTGACTAAACATACTTTGCACCCAAAAAGTTTTCATATTCTTTTGTTACACACATCATTGTCTTTGTCACTTGTAACCTTTCTTGTTGATACATTACCATTTGTTTGTACATATATATATACATATATATATATATATATATTGATTCTTGTCGTTTCTTTCATTTATTTACGTGGACTCACATCCTGAGTCTGCCATGTTTGTTGTGGACATTTCATGGGACACACGTGTTTATCTCTCAATGCATACACCGGTCTACAACAATACCCTTATGAAGACCGGTTTGTAACGCTAGAAATAAACGCAAACAACGTAGATCGTATACGATAAGTACCGCCCCCCCCTCAAGAAACAACAACAGAAAGACACATTCTAAATAATTTGAATGCATTCTTTGAACTTTAATTTCGGTTCTATTTTAAAGATAATGGCCTAAAATTCATCCGGATTAAAAAAAATTAATTTCCGAATATAAATAAACTTTCTAGGCATTTAAAAACATTGGTACGTTTTTTCGTCGCTTATCGACTCATGGAGCCGTCATAGTATACGAAAAACGTAAACAACAAATTTAAGATTTTCTATAAAATTTAATGTCTGTTCTGGATATGTTTTTTGAAGTTTATTAGTAAATTTAAGGATTTTCTGCATTTTCTAAAAGTAATGATTACCTTTTACTTGAAACAGAATGAAAATAACGTTTTATTTACACACAGTACAATTTAAAAGCAAAGAACAAAATAGAAATATTGTAATTCTACCCACTATCCAAAAAGCGCGCAATCAAACAAAAATAAAACCTAAAGAAATACGGAAGACCAGCAGTGCAATAATCAAGAATTTGTTATTTATGTTTAAAAATACATTTTCTTTAACCAATTGTTAAAGATTTTTTTTATTTTATAAGATTTCATTAAACTTAATATAATGATTAAATTTGAAGGCATTAAGAAACTATTGAAACAAGAATATATAATGTAATTGCGTCAAATTAATAATGTGAAAATAAAAAGCATAAGAGTAAATTTTAGAAAAATTACAGTGAAAAATATTCTTTTATGCGAATGCAATAATTTCGTCGTAATTCTGAAAATTTTCTTCTTGTCGAGGGGAATAAATTATGCTGGGAAGTTAAGTCAAATATTTATTTTTAATATAAAAAAAAATTAAAATATCAACGTACGTTTAATTACAGAAGTATTGGTTATTCTTGTATACAAAAACTTGTAAATAAACACAGGAAAATAGAGGCAAAAATAAGCAAAAACACCTTGTATCGATGAATCGGAAAACTGCTTTCAAGACACAAAATCTGACTGAACGAGGAAGATGAAATTAGAGATTAATTCATAATAATCTTCCGATATTAAATATTAGATCGTTTGAACGAGAAATGAGAATTATGATCTTTTTTGCTAAAAGGAAAGAATAAAATAAAATTCTTTTAAAAAAGGTTAAACTTTACATTTAAACTTGTTTAAATTTGTTTATTCTTCAAAGATTTCTTTATTTAATAAAAGAAGAAACTCCTGTGACGGACAGCAGTGGGGTGAATATGAAAATAGCACCGAAAAATTATCGAGTGTGGTCTATTTTTGACGGGTACTTCTAGAGTTTAGAGATCTGCTCTGTTTTCAATATAAATCCATAGTAATAAGTAAATCCCCCCCCCCCGGGAAGTAACCGACCTCTAAAATTGGTTTCTAACACAGATACGGTTACGATATATTTCTATGCTAACAGTTTCTTTTATTGTACTCTTCTCATTTGTGGAATTTAAGCGCAGTACTTGATTGGCGGCAAGGTCTCATCATTTTACAGTTGAAATGGCTAGATGTAACCGTAAGTTCTATGCTAACAGTTTCTTCTCTCACATAACATTCACTTATTGGCATCTTGGCTTCAGTCACTTTCCTACCACCATAATGTAGCTTTCCTGTGCCTTTATAGACTTTATGAATTTAAGTGCAGTACTAGATTGGTGGCAAGCTCTTATCATTTTACAGTTGAAATGGCTAGATGTAACCGTAAGTTCTATGTTAACAGTTTCTTCTATCGCACACTTCTCGCTTGTGGAACTCTCTTCCGGTTTCTTGCTTCACAGTCAACTTTGATCTTCAGAAATTCAAATGCAATGTCAATTGTTATCTTCTGTCTTCTTGATTCTTGTTCTTTTATTGTACACTTTCCTTCATAGTGTTTTTTTTTTTTTTTTTTTCATATTCTCACTGAATAACTCCTTTCATTTAGTGCTTTATTGCCTTGCTCGGGGGAAAATGATTTTAAATACATACAAATTAGATTCCAAATGAAAACCTCATGAAGAACACTTGTTAGCAAATTACTGTTTAATCCCTCGTTAGATACAATGGTCTCTTCTCTGGTTTTTTCTCTTTCATCTTAAGTAATTCTCGCTTCGCTAACATGATATCATTTCTATTTAATCATCATCTCGGCTTCACTCCATTTCCCACTGCCGTAACATAGATTCTCGGCCCTTTTCTATAAATACTTTCACGGTAATTGTTCTTACTCTATAGTAAGTAGACTTTATTCATTTAAGCGCAGTACTAGATTAGCGACAAGATTTTATGAATTTACAGTTGAATTAGACAAATGTAACCGTAAGTTCTATGCTAAAAGATTCTTCCTACGCACTTCTTGCTTGTGGAACTATTTTCCTGTTTCTTGCTTCCCGGTCAAATTTGATCTTCAAAAATGTAAATTTAATGTTAATTGTTATCTTCGGTCTTCTTAATTCTTGATATTTTATTGTTCTCTCTCCTTAATAGTGTTTTTTTCTCATATTCTCTAATACTCAGTAAACACTTATATCTTAGTGGCTTCCCTGTGTCTTTTCTATAAATATTTTCACGGTAACTGTTCTGATGAACTTTCCTCTATGGTACCTAGACTTTATTCATTTAAGCGCAGTACTTGATTGGTGACAAGGTCTCATCACTTTACAATTGAAATGGCTAGATGTAACCGTAAGTTTTATGTTAACAGTTTCTTCTTCTGCACTTATTGTTTGTGGAACTATCTTCCGGTTTCTTTCTTCCAAGTTAACTTTGTTCTTCAAAAATTTAAATGCTAATCCTTACTGTCTTAATTCCTGATTTTTCTATTGTTCCTTCTCCTTGATAGTGTTTTTTTCTCATATTCTCTAACACTTGCATCCTAGTGGCTTTATTGCCTTTCTTGGAGTGAAATGATAAAAAAATTCATACGTATGGGTCCCTAGTATGTCATAAGACCCGACTTTATATGAAGAAACCCTTAAGAAGGGCGTTTTTTAAATTTGCGCCAAAAATGTATATAAACACGATCACTACCACCAAAATGGATGCTTTTTTTTCCCGAAATGAAAGCAAAAAATTGCTACCGTCTGTTTTAAAATAATTGCCAAAAACAAAAATCAGGGAATTATCAAACGAAATTTTCAGTATTTATACATCAATGAATTAAATTTTTATGGAATAGGGTGTTTTTTAGGGGAAATATTTTTTGGAAAATATATTTCACTCCCCCTCCACCAGCTTTTCGATTTCCTGTGTGTACTTTTTAATTTGAGGAGTTCTCCCATTTTTTTATAAAGAAAAATCTCTGAAGATATTTAATTTCATTGAAACATTTACTTAATCTCAAATTTGAACATACCAAAAATTCGGCCAGCATTTTGCCAAAAATAATTCAATAAAACTAAAATAATTTTTAAAAGAATTATGCTTGTATAATTTAATAAAACACGTTATTTTCTTTCTGATTAGACAGAAAAAACAACACTTAATAATTATTTTAGCAAATACTTGTAATTTTCCAGTTCGATTTCGAAATTCATCACGTTAGAAAATCTAGTTAATTTTTAAAGAACTTGTAACAATTTCATAGGACTTTACAATGCACACAGACAAAACAAAACTAATCGCCCAGATATGGTGATCAAAACCGCAAAAAAAGATATTGACATTGACAAGTAATATGCAGACTGTAATATATCTTTGAAGATCTTCAAAAATGCAAGGATCTTGAGGTGGAAATTTTAAAAATGTGGCACATGAAGACTTCCATAATTCCAGTTGTAGTTGGAGCCCTCGGATTGATTGGAAAATGTTCTCACAGCCTCATTGAAGGGATCTCAGTAGCCAATGTCAAAGAAATACGAGCAAATGTTCTCACAAGTACAGCTCAGACTTTCCGAAGGGCTTTATCAGTGTAAAATGTGTGTGTGTTTTTTAGGTTGTCTATTTTTTTATGTCATGATGCCATTTCTGACCTTAGGTCTCTGGTTGGGACCCGCAAAGAAATAAGTATACAACAAAAACCAAAGGAAATAATAATAATTATAATAAACAATAACAATAATTATTATAATAAATAATGATTTAAAATTAATATAAATGAAAATTGCGAATAGTTTTCTTATAAAAAGAATTTGTACATCGAAAAATAAGTAGAAAGAAAGAAAGAAACACCAAATAATGTTTTCAATATTTTATTAATTATAATTAATTACATTTTGATTGCATGAAACACGTTTGCATATAATTTGTGTTTCTGCATACATTAAAATATTTCACTTTTCAACAAGAAATATCATTCACAAAATGGTTTCTATCGCGAACGATAGTCACGTGTTTTATAACTGAATCTTGAAATAAATAGGCACATTTATAAATAAATAAGTAAATAAATAGATAAATAAATAAATAAATAAAACGACTGGAGATAAATATCCAGTTTTGTATTTCCGCATATTTGAATCTGGAAATTCGTCAAAATAAAATAAAAAAAGTCTATTTAAACACTCAAAATGGTCACTCGTTTCAGTATAGACCAATATCAGCATTGCTTAACTTCAATGTTCTAATAGAAATTGATGTTTCCAGTTTTATGTACAGAGCACAACGCTAGAATTATTACAACATGCTTTTACGGAAAAGTACTGAAAATTTCTCGACCCGAACACGAAGGGATTTTTGATGGTTGATCCTTTGATCAGATTTTGGGAAGTGAGTTGGGCCGAGAACTTCGTATTATCATTCAGTTTTTCGAAATTAAAAGCGACCTTGTTGACATAATGGAAAATCAAAGAGAAAATTTGCGGTAAAAATCATCGGGATATCTGGCAAATCAATTTTCATTGAAATTCTCTCGTTACTATTTTTTTTTTTTTAAATACTGTTCCATAACTTATTCATAATAAATTAATAGCAATAAATATATTCATTTCTTCTTTGTATGTATCTATAAATGTTGTGAATCAGATTTTCATTAAAAAAATATTATGAATATTATGCTGCAACGTTCAGCTGTAATTGAGGACGAAACATGTTCTATTGTCTTTGTTCGAAATAGCCGAGAATTAGGAAGGCCGTCGGTAGGGAGAGTATCGAAGGAAGAGAAGACTAAGTAGGGAAAACAAAGAAGAAGAGGTTTATTAAATACTCATACATAGAACGGAATAACCAGAGTAAACTCAAATACTACTTAAATCCTACTCTAATGTGGCTACTTGCCATATTTATAAGTAGCCATTTTCACAGTAGTGGGGAAGATCAACAAAAACAGAAAACTAAATTTCTCCTCTTGGCCTCAACTGATAAAACTGTAATTGAGTTGTCATTAATTTTCAAAATAAATCAGAAAGCGTCAATACTTTTTTTTTTCGAAAAATTAGCTTCTAAAAGAAAGTTATTGGAGACAAGACAAGACAAAAATGTTTACTGTAGGATAAGAAGTCCAAAAACTATTCATTTCAGGGGAGGATTAAAAAGTTAAAATTATAGAACCAAGAATCTTTAAAACTTCCATCTGACTTAGCCACTCTTCCCCTTTTATTTTATTGAGCTCTGCTTGGATTGTATGTCTGAGAGAAGTAACCCTACTTTTTTTAATTGGTTTCACCTCATGCAAGGCAATAAAGCAACTAAGATACAATGGGTTACAAAGTGGTTAGGAACAGAAACATAAATAATGAGGAGGAAAAAACAGATGAATCAGGAGGACAGTAAAGAGCGATTGACGTTGCATTTACATTTTTGAAGATTAGTTGGTTGGAAAGCATGGAGACGAAAGGGAGTTTCACAAACGAGAAGTGTGAAAGAAGAAACTGTTAGGATAGAATTTACGGTTACATATAGCCAGCTCAAATGTAAATTGATGAGATCTCGGCGCCAATCTAGTACTGCAATTAATTTCAAAATCTCTAGGCACCATAGCGAAGAGTTCATCTGAATAATTACCATAAAAGTATTTATAGAAAAGACACGGAGAGGCAACCTTACAGCGGTGTGAAAGTAACTGAAGTCGAGCCGCCAGATCAGGACCAATAATATAGCTGATTCTTCTTTGGATTTTATCAAGGAGCTCTAGGTAAATAGCAGGGACACCGGACCATATATGGCAGCAATATTCTAAGCATGGACGAATGGTTGACTTATAGATATGTAAGATACATTCAGGAAAGAAAAATTGTCTTGCACGACACAGTGAACTATTATGTATTTTATTGTTTGCCATTATATTAAAACAAAGTCGCTTTTATAAAATAAGCCGAAAAAAATTTAATTAGTGTTCAAAAACCCCTTTTCTTGTGTGTTCATCTTATGCAATTTTTATTTAAAAATGTATTTTCTTCAAGCATTCAATATGCAGAGTCGTCTTTTATCAAAATAAATAAATAAATATATCGATTGAAGACAATCGTTTATGAACACATTAATATAATTCACGTCAATAATAAAATTAAAAAAAAAAGAAAACTG